>JAEIHY010004454.1:0-57312 GCA_018904565.1 Drosophila tsacasi
AAGTTACGGCTAAGCCTCATCGCACCATAAAACTCCCTATTAACCTTTACGATATCCATCCGTGTTCTATTGAAAAGCCGTTCGTTGTATTTACTACCAACTGCAAACAGTTAGTACCTTTTAGACCAGTAGTTTTAGAGCACATTAGACCGGAGCTCGCGGCACTGTCGCTCGCTGGGAGAAGAGCTGGTTTATGGCGGGGGCTTTGTTCTGGCCAACCAACTGTCTGCCCAACCGTCTTTATGTCCTGACATGTCCTGCTCCACTCTCGAATGGATGTGTGTGCATGTGGGTTAATAACGTCATTTATTATGCACTTCTTTCCGGCATTTCCGGTATTTACCGCGCACGCGACGCGACACATAAATGTTGCCATAAATTTTGCACTGCAGCGCCGCAGGAGACGACCCTGGGCGAGTGTGTGTGTGTGTGTGTGTGTGGGGCGAATGCAGTTCACGTTTGTTCGGCATTCCTGGTTACGACTCCTCCGAGGACGTCTTCACTGCGGTCTCCGAAGGTACGGGTACTTCTGCTCAAATAACTTGCAATTTATTTGCCGTACAACTGCACCGTTGTGTGTGAGTGTGTGTGGGTGTGTGGGTGTGTGGCGAAAAGCAACTTCCGTTGACGCCTCCGCCATTTTGTTGGTGCGCCGCAAACGCCATTTTACAAAAGCAACAACATGGCGTCGAAAGAAATGCAAATGCAAACTGCAGGCCGCATGCCACCTGCCCAGAATCCCGCGGCTCCTCGCACCTGAACTGTATTTTATTTTATTCCGCTGCCTCGGCGGTTTATAAATTCGTATTTCTCCGCTGCTTGTTTTTGCGATTTTACGGCGCAAAACTTTACGGTTTACGCGGTGAAAGTGGCTTCGTGGGTTACGCCGGGGTTCCTTGGCTGCACATAAATTTCCATTTCGTTTCAGCCATTGGTTTTGCACCGAAATTGAGTAGCTGCGAGTACTCATAAATCTCAGCCAGTTCAATAAGGTAAACACGAGCAAAAAATGGAGCTTGAACTTTGGAAGTTTTGCCCCGCCACCAGCCCTTACATGATTTGCATTTATATGCAGTTTGGCTTTCCCGGGAAATGTCTGGCGGAAGTGCATTAAATGTGCATGCATGGAAGTGAATGGGGGAAACTTTACTTGCGTCGAGTCTGATCTTTTGGCAATTTTAAGTGCCCGATGTAAGCAGCTCTTGTGGTGGCTAGACATAATCGTATTACAATATCTATGGTTCTACATCTACTTAAATATATGGCCACCACTACGCGGACCGCCCGGCTAATTAATACAAGCATTGGCGGCGACCACCAACGATGCTGTTGCTCAATTAGAGAACATCAATATATGTATACATGGGTGCGAGTGCGGTCAAACACAGGCCACCCGCAAGGAAGAAATTGACATAAATTACTATCAAGTCAGCGGCGGGTCGTAGGAAATTCAAAGGGGTTCTAGGCAAATTTCAACTCTTTTAATAATAATATCTAGTTGGGTGTTTTTTTTAGCATTATAATAAAGAAGGAATTAAAAAGTTTCAAAACTATTGGGCTTGTAAGCTCTTTGGTACATTTTTAAGAGATGCTTAGCTTGCAGAAATTCTTCTGGCAGACCACAAGGGGGCTCTTACAAGAGTTCTCCTTCAACTAAGCCTCTGATCTAAACACAAGTCTTCGCCGAATGCAACGCCATCCTCAGCTCGCTGGCTGCCCTTGTCCTGTTTATTTATTGCCATAATTCAAACTCAATTTTTATCTTTCCCTGCCCGGTCTTCGTGTTAGTTCCAAAGGGGACGATGGCGGCGGCGGCCGTGACTGTAAAATATGCAAAAATAATTATGCGCAAAGTGCAACCCAATGG
The DNA here is from genome assembly GCA_018904565.1 of Drosophila tsacasi. Lineage (NCBI taxonomy): Eukaryota > Metazoa > Arthropoda > Insecta > Diptera > Drosophilidae > Drosophila > Drosophila tsacasi. The sequence continues at coordinate 1,868 of JAEIHY010004454.1, forward strand.
GTACTGTACCGTCGCCTTCGAATGAGTGCCGGAATGCAGTTGTAAATGTGTCCGTTTATTTGTTTGCCTATTTGCTTGTCTATTTGTTTGACTCTGTGGACGGGTTGGCCTGTTTATTTGCTCGCCAGCCTGTTTTGCATAGTTTTGCCGAGCGGCTGCTGAAGGGCGGCGTTTTCAAAAATTTAAAACTCATTTGATTTGCATGAAATTTCATTGGCTTTGCTCGGTTTATTTACCTCACATTGATGTGTGTATGCACTGCAACAAATCCAGAAGGATAATAACGCAAGGCAGTGCATATAAAAAGTACATTAATAATGATGACATTGATGGCATTTCATGAAGAACTTATCAAAGTTTGTGTGAACTTTGTAACAAAAAAAATTAAACAAAACATATCTCACACAAAACACACTAATAATCCATATCGAAAATACAATATATTATAAACGATGTCATATTGAAGAAAGTAAAGAACTCACTCCTGTGAGTAGAGTGATAATTCATTATTCATAGAATGATACTTTGTTTAAAAAGTTTTCGTCCACTTTTAAGTAACTTCTATTAAAAGCGTCTGTAGTTTAAGTAGCTTCTCACAGTCCATGTCCTCTAAAACTACATAAATTTATGCGCATTTATAATTGTTCTGAATGTACACACACAGCGAGAGAGCTTTCGTTTTATCACCAGCGGAACAGGGCACTAGCCAGACCCGATTGCAAATCGAAATAATGAAAATGTAATTCCATTTTTGGGCCGCGGAACCAGCCATCACTTAAAATACCCCCCAAAGTCACCCCTGGCAGAATTCCTCACCATTATCCTCAGACTCCTGCACCAATTATTGTTTGTTGTTTGCGTTTCCCTCCCTCCTTTACGCGACGTTGTTTTCCGTTTATGAAATTAATTTTCATTGATTTGGCAAACGTTGAATTCATAATTTTGACGCATTATTTTTGCGTGAATTTCGAATTGTGTTTATCTGAATACATTGGCGCATTAAAAGATAATGAACCTGATGGGAAGCGTGCCCGGATTTATCGGTGGGGGAATGGCGTGCTATCTGTTTGCGGTCTGTGATGGAAATTTGCACATGAAAAGGATAACTTTTGTGAAATATAATGAGAATAAGTCATGGACCATGGCTCATTTAGATATTGAAGGGTGTTTCGTAAATTTAAGTGTGATATTTGTAGATAATTAAACAGCACTTTTATAGAACCAATTGTACACTTTTGTCGACAACGGGTAAGATAAAATGAGAAAAGCTAATTAACGTTCAGAATTAGTTCTTTAATTTATTAAATAAGAATTATTTACATTAACTTTTCATATTTTTTTCGGACATATATATATTTATTTACTCAAAAATTCAATAAACAAAATCCAAGAACTCAAAAGTTACTAAAAATAATTATGTTTTCCCAATTAAAACAGTTTCGCCACCGAAATTATAAATGTAGCCACTTCAGGAGCACTTCTAGCCACAATAACCTTGACATCTTAATTAGGCAACTGGCAATCCTCGGGATTGGCACTCGAGAAGCCAAGCACGGATCCAGCGACAACCAGCTGAGAAATTTCAACAACATTTAACACATTGCCAAATCTAGCGAAACCCCCGCCCCTGCCCAGCTCTCGGAAAAGTGAAAAGCCAGAGCCAGAGCCAGGCAGCTGGACTGGAAAATCTGGGGAGAAAAACTACGAGAAACCCCCATGGCAGAAGTTCATGAAAATTTTATTTACACGCTACCAAACGGTCCGAATTAATCTCTTGGCAAATTTATTTGAAAATGTGCCATAAAAATGCATACAAAAAAGAAGGAAACGCCAGTCCCGGAGGCGAGGGCTGAGCAAACAAGCTCTATACAATTTTCCTTCACTTGACGCTTTTCTCAATTTTCACCCACCCTCGCCCTCGCACTTGCTGATTTCCTCTGAGCAGCTAGCTGCTTGATTTTCGATTTGTTTCTTAATTTCTGCGAATTTGTTCTGTGCTCAACGATTTGGGCAAACACACACACACACACACAGAGTGAGAATAAGGGAAAAATTGGGTGGGACGGGTCGGCGGGGAAAATCCCTGGAGCGTCCACCCATTCGAACCATAAATACTTCCTCCCCTCTGTCAGCAACTGATTTCCCTCTGATTTATTTGCAAATGCGAAATTTGCTTTTTATGTTTTTATTTTTATTTACTTTGTATTCGCACCACGGATTCGGTAAGCAGTCTGCAAAAACTCTCGGGGTTAGAGTGTCGCCCAAGCCCACGCCCACTCCATCCCCATCTCCACTACTTTCCCCTCATCCCCTTGGAGGTGTGAACATGTTTTCCTTGGCCACCCTCCAAGCCCAGCAAGTTGGGTAATTTTTCTCTATTTTGTTCAGCACTTTCACTTGGCTTCACCGCATTTCGCCATTTTTCGTGCTGCCTTCGCTTTTCCTCTATTTCAGCTCCCTCCTCTGGGTTTTTCTTCTTTTTTTTTGTGGAATTTACTATACACACAATAATCATTGCAATTTTGATGCTCCAATAATTTGGAAATAAGTTGGCAGCAATGAAAGGGTTGTTGTTTACTTGGGAACCTCGAATTCAAGGAGCTGCTGCTTTTTTTCAGAACAACCTATTTAGGTCAAAGACATTTTATTCACTCAGAAAACATGAACATTAAATAATAAAGTATTTCGACAAGGACAGGGAAAGTAAATAATTGAGAAACCTTTATAACTTTTCTTTAATTTAAATGTAGCAGCTTGATATTTGGTTTGCGCATTACGAGATTCTATAATTAAGTTTTCCTTTACGGGGATATCACGTCACCATCACAGTAGCTTCAGATATTTCTTCTCCTTTTCTACCCTTTGTGACCAGCCCTAATTATAAAATTAAGTTTATAAATTCAGATTGTAACAGATCTATAAGCAGAATATTAAAACTTCATATCCGCAAGCCTAGCTCCGGTGAACGTTACCATGTAGTAGATACACAATAAATAAGCCAACGAATTGACAGCTCATTTTGGAAACCTTCCACAGCGCTCCCTTAAACGCCTAAGCCAGTGGCAAATCCCACAGGAGCCCTTAGGTAACACCCACCAACAACTGTCAGCTTTTCCAGAAATGAATCAATTCACCTTTATCCACGCCATTCAACCACCATTGAATTCCGCTCAGGAGGTCCTCCTCGAAATGCCATCATGCCACATGCACAACTCTATCTAAATGAGTCATATGTGAGGCGGACCTGGCCGGCGTTTCGGGAGCGGAAATCAGAGTTCCGTGGGCGAAATGCCCGAAAAACCCATAGCTCCGGCCCCGGGGCTTAGCCAGAGATCCCTCGCCGGGCCATGAATAAAAGCGACAAATGTCAGTTAACGCCTAACGCCTCGTATCCAGGAAAACCAGTCGTCGCGGGTCTCTATAAATTTGCATTAGAGCAAGGGGGTCGCATTATATCGCCCCGTATCAGTTCGGTTCGGTTCAGTTTGGTTCAGTTCGGTTTGTATCCTGCCGGCGTCCTTCTTCATATGCATAAATTATCTGCAGAGAAGGAAGTGCGCACATTTTCATTGCTGTCAGGGAATCAGAAATGGCAGAGTGCGAGAACTTGTTTATATTTAAATTAGTAGGCAACACAAACAGGCTGGCAAGGACATCGGCCGAAAAGGGTGACGGAAGCGGGTGACTCCTGGCACTGCCATAGGAATAACCATAACCACCCCAGCACCACCACCATCCCATTTGCCACCACCTCCATCTGATTTGCTTTGGTTTGCGCGGTAATGAGCGTTTTATGAAGATGCCACCGAACTGACAACTTAATTAAGTTGCTATTGTATGCATAGGCGGTTGGGGGTGGCCTTCGGGTCTCTGGTAAGGGGATGAAAGTGGAAGGGAAGGCAGTGTTCCTCTGTGAGGAACATCCAACAAATTCCGGGCAATCAGAGTCCATTGTAAGCGGGAGTGTCACAGCATTGTCGCGGCAGCAAGACACTCACTCCCCAACACGCCCCACTCACTGCCATGATCGATCGATCGGAACCCAAGTCAGGCTGAAAATCAGACCGCTGGCTGTGCAACAAATGAGTGCAATTAATTTGAAGCGTTCCGTTTATTAATTAATAACTGGGCTGGCCGGCGTACCTACACTTGGGAAAATGTAAAATGTATTAGGGAATAATGGAATAGTTTCTAAGCAATTTTCCTCATTAAGAAATCTTGTCATCAAAGGAAATTATTGTATGTAAACATTTCAGGGTATAAATGTTGAATATATAATCAGTTTCACTTCAAAATCTATCTCTTAAGAAACTTTTTTTATTCTGAGTGCATTCCTGCACAACTTCTATCGGTGTTTAGATCCAAAACCCGTTTACAGGCCTTCTCTGTAAGCCTCCCGAACTACCCAAGCAGATTAATTTGTGGTTGTTGCAACTTATTAGCGTGCAATTTTGGTGTGAAATTGATTGTTGGCTGGTGCAACAATTTCAGTTAGTCGATCAATCAACACTGAAACTAGTTTGCAGGCAAGGTGAGTGGTTGATAAGTTGTTTGGGCTTGATTTAGGTATGGCAACAGCTATATTTCGAATTTTATTAATGGCTGCAATGGTTGGGTAAGCTGGACTTAACATTTCCTTAGCTGCTTATAACTTAATCTTTTTTTAGCGTTCTGGTATTTAATTTAAATTTATAATATTTTTATTGCTTTGAGTATATTTATTCAAAGCCAAGCATTGAAAATATATTCTTGAAAAATAGGTAAGGAACTACTTTCCCTGACAAAAATAAATTGCTATTTAATTATAAATAATAATTTACTGTGTCCTAAAAGTTTCACATTATACTCAGCTTCCTTCATTGCTGGTAAATTTACATAAAATACTTCTAGCATCCTTTGTCACACAACCATTTCTCTCGTAATCCTGGCAGCTTAATCCCAAACAGAAAACGCCTTCAAACAATGATTACCGGACTCATAGCCAGAGTCAAATATTTTAATAAAGTGCCCAAAAACTGTCAGTGGCAAAAACTCAAATTACACTTCATTCCACAGCTCTACATTTGCCGGGGACTGTGCAGAATGCAAAGGACTCCTCCTGCTTCTGCTCCTGCTCCCACTCCTCCGCAGGCTCAGAGGCATTGTTTGGTGCACGTTGGACTCTGTTGGGTCTCCGAGAGGCAGCCGCCTGGTGGCATATTTATTTAAGCAATCAACAGACCGCTGCTGGAGCCCAGCTCATGCCTCCTTCCGCAAATCAAAAACACAGAACTAATTCCTTTGACAATGCCACACGCAGGAGCTGGGCCTTAAACGAATGCCCAGGGCCCGGGGAGGACGGTGGACGGTGGACGGTGGATTCGGGACGATGATGATGCTGTCAAAGATGCATTCAAGGATTAAATTAATGTCACTGCCAGTGGACAATGGCCCGGGACTGGCCCCCGAAGAGCCTGCAGTGGAAACGCTTAATTGTTTGTAGGCTGCGTGGAACCTGCTACCGAAATGAAGTCATAAAGAACCTCTTAAATATGGAAATGTATTCCCAGGGCCGTGGCTATTGTCGCAGGCCAGGGGTCGCCAGTTCCTCGTCTTCATCTACATCTTGATTCGGTTCGGTTCTATTCTTTAAATCAAATCGCATTAACATTTCTATACAATTTTCTGCTCAGCTTCGTGACAAAGAAGTGGAAAAAATACTCGCTGGAATATAAAGTATTTTGTTGTTGTTGTTGCTGGTCGGCCAGAAAGCGGGCGGGGCAAAGCGCATAAAAAGGATATTTGACACTTTTAAATGTGCGCTTATTGTGACTGCCTCCTCCCTGCCCCTTCCCTATTTCTCTTCCTTTCCTTTTTTTAGACATTTCTCCTTTTATTCCTTTTGTCTGCTGAACTATTTGCCGGCTGCCTCAGTGCCGTCTTCAATTTTTGTTATATTTCTTGCGTTTCGTGCTGCTTTTTTTATTGTTTGCTTTTGTGTCCTGGGTCTTGACTGCCATCACACAGCAGCCAGCAAAAGTCCCCGGGGTCCCCTCTTTCCGCGCTGGTAAAATCAAATCTATTGTCATTTTGCCAGCTTCATCCTAGTGTTCCCATGCACTGATGAAAACTTTCTATATTCTTCTAAGGTTAAAATAAAATTCATTCACTTCAAGGAATTCCCACCGCTTCTTCTTACAAATAATCTTATAGTTTTCTTTGAAGATTATCTTTGTCAAAAGCCTGATGATATTCTTCTTAATTTTATAATAATAATACGATATCCAATGTCAGTTTTATTTTTATAAATGAGTAAATATAATTCTTTCACCACTTTTTCCTTGTGTACACCCGAGAACCTGTCTTAGGAGCGGCCTGCCCTTCGCTTAGCACTTTGCCGGTGTCTCCTTCCACCGCATCCTTGGTATCCTTGGGCCGTTCAGCGTGGTTTAAAAGCCCCGAGCATTTGGTTTTATTGAGTTTTTATTGTTTTTTATACGCGCTGCTGTGCTATCGTCCTGCCTGCCTTCCTTGCTGCGGACTCGAGATGCGGTACGTCACTGCTGATAGTTTTATTATCAGGAATCAATGATCTATAAGCATTTTCTTGCCACGTTTCTCGTTTCCGTTTCTTTTCTTGTTGGCTGACTGCAAACTGTCAGCACGTAGAGCATACAGTGGCTACTCACTAAGGCCTAAATTACTCTTCTAAAGTGTTATATTTATCTTTGTTTTTAAGGGTACCTAACATTCAGAAGCAATACGAAAAAGCTAGCAAATTTATTGGTCATTCATGTGATATTTCAAGTAGTACAAAATGATTGATGTAAATGCAGACAGACTTGGACATGGACTATAAAATAATTTATAAATACTTAAATTAAGAACAGACTCGAAAAATGTATAGTAAGTGCAGCTGCAGACTGTAGCATTTACTATCCCAGCCAGGTGAGACTGCAAGAGCTATGCTCAAAACATCAAATGTATGTCAGTTACACTGGCCGACACCATTCGCTGTGCTGTCAACACAGCTAGCTGGCTACCTTGCCTGAGTCTTCTCCTCACCCTAGATCCCCAGGAAATCTTATTTCAAAAATTCATTTCATTTCCCGCGAAGAAAACGAACAAGTTGCTAAATAAAAGAAGAAATAGCCGGACGGAAAATAAAATGTATACACACAAGGCATTCGCAGCATGAAGCTCTATAATAAAAATTGAGAAATGAAAAGTATTTTTCGCAATCGTTCATTGAAATTATGACAAACGCATTTCTAAGCTGTCGCATTGATTGAATTCCCGCCATCCATTGAGTCCCTCTCTCCCTGATTCTATTCATTCCCCATCTGGCCCATTGAGTGCTGGGAATTTCGCACCTTTTCATCAGCTCACTACTTTCAGTCGGATTAAGAGCAGCTCAGCGCCGCTCGGTTCGATTTTGAGTTCGGCTTGGGTTGTCTGTTTTCGAGGAAACCACCTACAGTCCAAAATCGCATTTTCATTTCTGTCACCTTAGTGTCGACACCTTTTCCCTTTGTATTTCAATCATAATGAGCGGCGGCAACAAACGCTTAAAAATTAATTAACTAAATCCCTTTGGAAAGGTGTTAGGAGTTGTCACCTGGTTGGAGTTGGCTTTGTCGTACCTGGATTAAAGTATTTAACAGTTATTTTAAAATTTAAATGGTTATTGAGAAAATGAATAAAAAATACAATAAAAAAACAAAGTTCATTGGGAAATTTATAAAGAACAAGAACAGTAGATTACATCGGAAGTCCGATGTTTGAAGATTGACTACGTTGTTGATGCTAATCACGAATAAGTATGATTTAATGGGTCGAAAACTAAAATTATAATAATCTGCAAGGGTCAAGAAATTATGAAGCGATCAACACAACTATTAAGGTAAGATTGAATATGCACATCATTTTGTTTTCTCTCTTTAATTTATTTAGTTAAGTTCCAATTTATTTATGCATATTTTTATATATATTTTTCCCTATAACATTTTATTTTATAACCTTCTTCTTGTTGGCCTCCCTTCATCCATAACTCCACCTAATTGACGTTGACATTTGAGGGGTTTTTCGATTCGATTGGACGAACCGAAATCAATTTTCATAAATATTGAGACAGGCGCATAATTGATGCCGGAAACCTCAAACAGTGAGAGAACTATTTTCGAGTTCTTTGCATAGTTTCGCCATTTGATTGATGGATGAAACCGAAACTCAGACCTCAAGCGAGGCGGAAGTCCGAGGCAGAAGTCGAATGCTAGACAGTGTTATTTATTGTCCGTTGGCAAAGTGTTTCCCCCATAAATTTAGGGCATCTCCTCCTTATCAGAAATGACTACTAATTGACCGATCTCCCCGCCCTCCGGTTGCTGCTGCTAATATTGTTTGCCACTTTCGGGTTTTCTTTTGTTTTATTAATACGCCTGGCTGCGGCAGATTAAAATCTCCTTGCCACACTCAAACCCAACTGGATGCCAGGGTGGGTAATCAAGTCGATCAATCATTTGATTGACGCCACACTGTGTGAAGCCAGAAGGATATGGATGCGAGTGGAAAATCGGGAAAAATGGGAAAGGCGGCAGAGCCAGAGCCAGAGCCAGCACCTGTTTGTTTGGAAAACACGCAAAAAGTTGTTTGGTCAGCAAGCTGACGCTCGTTGCCATTGCGAAAGAGAGAGGGACATCACTCATCCGGCCAAAGAGGAGCGACAGAGAGGTAAAATGCAGTCACCTCTACTTCAGCCCACCAAATTTCCATCGGCAGGCACCAGCTTAACCCTTGTTTGCCACACCTCCGCCGAAAATAGTGCGGAAAATGGCATCCCGCTGCGTTGGGCAACTTCTCCTGTTGCCGTTTTTGCAGCTGACAGCAGCCTTTGATGAGCTGATGCTTTACGGCTAGCCAACTAATCATCAAACCAAATGCATTGACATGTAAACAACGTTTGATTAATTCTCCCTGCGAATGGGAATATAGCTAGCTATATTTTTTTGCTGGAACTCGGTTTGAGTAAATTATTGGACAAAGCAAAAGCACGCCATTTTGTTGTTAGCTTTCCGACAGCATTTTTTTGCGCCACCTTTACAGAGTATTTTTAGAGTATATTAATTATGGTTACAACTACAAATTCAGATTCTTTTTTATATTTTCCTAAAACACAATCTTTCATTTAGGAATCCCCCTAATAATAACATAAATATATATTTGCAGTTTCATTTCTTGTTTAAGTTTCTCTCGACTATATATGTATGTGACACCATTTTTTCTCATTCCACTTTCCCCGATTTACCCGTCGCTTTTCAATTAAAAATTCAATTTTCTCCTCGAAAGAGTGCAGTAGAAGTGAAAATCAGAGAGCCTTGTCGGGGTATCTTATAGTCGGCAGCCGTAATGAAGGACTTCCGCCTTTGTCGTTTTTCGTAACGACAACAAACAGCGCAGGGGACCGACAAACAATGGTTTTTTTGGGCTTACTTTTATTATTGAAAATCGGTGGCCAAAAAAAGGGAGGCAGAAAGACGGGGAAGGAAAAACAAAAACAAACGGCGCAGCCAAAAAATTCGCTGCTAATTGCTTTTAAAATGCAAAAGCTCAAAGGCAGAGGAGTCTACGGACAAAGGACCAACATTGACTTTGGGACAGGCGGGCGAATAATAAAAACCGCAGCTGGAGGACGCAGACAGTGAGTGCAGAAAGTAAACGGTCCAGTAATTGTTTATGATGGCGAGGGCCCTCTCGGATGGATGTGGACCAGCAGGATACACATAAATCAAGGATAATGGCCAGCGTCGTCGAGTCGTCGTCATCCGTGCGGTTTGGATTCCGTAATTCGATGCCTCTTGCATTCGGTTCGGTTTGGTTCGATTCCCTCGTTCATTTCAGCTTTATTAAAAATTGAAAACGCATTCAATTTATTCATTCGAGAGCAAGGTCGTCCCTACCACCGCCCCCTGGTCCCAATACCCAGCCAGCCAGCATCCCATTCAAATCGATTCAATGGCTCCGCCTCGCGGGGTGCATGTACCTATCCGGAGGGGAATGAAAGGGACGGGAATGGACTTCTTCTCTCCTCGGAACCCGGCCGGGATTAGGGCGTTGTCTGGCCTGACGTTTCGTGGCAGTTGTGTGAAACGCTGCCCGCTCCGGGTTCCTTTTTTCTGCCCGCCCCGCGTGGTCTTTAAATCAATGTTAAAGCAATTTGTCACGGCCGACGTTCCTGGTGACAATGAGACCAAGGAGCGTTGAGTGGTTCACAACGCCAAATGGGTTCTAGCTCACTCGAAAAAATTATAGACAATTTAATTTAAAACTCATTTACTTTGAGCTTGAAATGAGATCTTGTTTGGGCGAAGCTTAAAAGTTGATAGTTGAGTCGGTTTGGGGATCTACATATGTACATCGAAAGTACAGGAAAGATTATATAATATATTTTAAATGAAAATATCTAATAATCTAAATAATCTAATCTATCTCTAAGTATTTTATTCAATTTATTTAATCATTTCTACCGGTTATATTCAAAACACCTTTAAAACTACACTATTTTATTTGAAAAAAATATCTTTTCCAATTTAACAAACATAATATCAATTTATCGCACATTTATAACATCATTAAATATATATGAATATGTAGGAATTGTCTATATTTTTCCAATTCCAAGTCGATTAAAAAACTTAAAACAGACATTGGCAATGTCAGAAACAGATGGAAATGCTAACCTTCTGCATATCTTGTTTGTGATTTTGCCATGTATAACTATTTGAGTATTTTTTATTGTCTATCCATATAAAGTTATTCAAGTTCAGTTTCCCTTAGAAAATGTTTAGTTTCCATTTTCTAAGTGTACCCGGATGTCTGAGGACTTCCCTCTGGGCTGCCATTACCTGTCAAGTGAGCTGAAAACAAATCGCAATGGGAATGTCAATAGGCCAGGACCAGGAGCAGGTCCAGTGGAAGCGAACTTCCAGCCAAGTCGAGTCGAAATGCTCCCAATCGAGAATGCAAAGTGGCGGCAAAAAGGCCGACATCGTCGTCGGGTCAAGTCAATTGAGTTAGTGGTTGACGGATAAAATCAATTCGTATTGCAGAAATTCGAAAGTGAATTCGGCATGGGGATCAGGCGGATCAAACTTATGCATTTTGTGGTTTCAACTTGCCGAATGGACCTGGAGCTTGGTGCACCGGCATTTCGCCCCTCGTGGGTAATGCGCATAATTGAGTTGGCGTCGTCTCGTAGAAACATAACAACTCCATTAGAGGGAACGTGTGTCCTGTGTACTCGCAGATAATCCAATTAGAGCGGGCGGTAAACGAAAATTGCAATTAAATAAAACTGCAGCACAAAAGCCAGGCAACGAACCTAATCCGTAGCTAGCTAAATGCTGCCAAAGATTTAGATTGCGAGGAGAGAGCTGCCGATGGATGCCAAGCACTAAGCTGGTCTAAGTTGCAAGTTGCCCAGAAATGGAATGTTTTCCGACCGCAGATCAGGCAACACGGATGAAGAGAACAGCCACGTACTGTTTATTTTAAAACCTCTTGTATTTAAGATTTATTCTTCAAGTTTTAGAAAGCTGTCTTATGATTTACATTTTTAATTATTTACTAAAGTCTTCTCAGTATTAACAAATTTGGAAGAAAAGGTTAGTTGGGAAAATTTACCACCCTCTTTGTAGTACTTTTATAAAACTCTTAAATTCTGCAAAACTATTAGAATTTCCTCCTCACAAAGAGGATATAAAACTGCAATTAGTGTGTAGTACCAAGTCTTCTGTGAGAGTTATAATCAACTCAATGCATTTTCAGCATGCCAAGTGAGGGCCAGATACAGATTCGGTGAAGTCGCGTCGATGGCGATAATTATGTGGGCGTGTCGGGTGCCAAATAAAGACATGGACACCTCCCCCTCCCCCTCCCCTCGCCGGGCATCAAACGCAAAATGCCGCACGTGTCGCCTGCGAACAGGGGGAGCAAGGATGAGCGGAGGTGGCATCCGCATCCATATCCTCCTCTGTGCCACACTCCAGGCCCATTCCGTTAGCGGCGTGTGGGTGCACAACAATTGCTGATAATCGCGCCTGATCGGCGGCGGCCTTTTTGCAACTGCCACCATCATACCCACACCCTCCCCCTTACTCACACTCCCACTCTCCTCTCCAGCACCTGCCAGGCCCATCAGCCTGCACTTCACTTAATTAAATTGCAGCGCAGCAACGTTCGCCACGCGGATGTGCCGCATTCAGCACAGTGCTGCTTGAAAGTCGCCGCACCATAATCGAATTATGCGGCAAGTCGCGACTGCAGAGAATTACGATGGCAAAAGGCGAACGGAAAGTGCGGCGAGTGCAAAGAGTACAAAAAGTGCGGAAAGTGCGCGACGGGGAAAAACATTATTAAAAGCTCATCAGGAATTGACATGCGGAGAAGTTGACGAGGCCAGCGGAAAGGTTAGACAGCGACGACCCACAATTAACGGAAGCAGCAACTTAAAAATGACTTCATTAACTAACCTTTTAAGCGCGATCCGGCAGAGGGAAAAGTAAAGGTTGAACTGAAAGGGAATTCGAGGAGAGTCTGGGGACCCTCATCAGCCTCTTTATCGGAAGGAAATGATGGGGCAAGTAATGAAGCATTGCGAATATGGAAATTCAAATCAACAAGTCTCTGCCATTGTTGGCGCAATTCTGGTATTTAATGAATTTTTAAATGAGCTTAGGACCTTGGAAAAATCCAGGTTGGGAAGAGAGAAAATCTTATTAGTTATTCTAGTCAATGGAAGATAAGGGTACTTGGAGGTTTCAGCAGATTTTGTCTGATTTTGATAAGATTAGCTCATAAGTAATATAAGCAATATAGATTTCGATATAAAATTTATAAGCTTCCTAAACCTTTTCTTAATAATAGTTTGTGTCTTAAAAAGGGCCAAAAAGATAGCTTACATTAGCTTAATATGATGCCCAATTTTTAAACGTTTTACATATTCATTAATAAAAATAAAATCAATCAGTCATAAAAATGTTCCCAAAATTCTGTAGTTTTATTTATTAAGCCCAAGTATAAATTCTTTGACATGCTTATAAATAACCGTACAAAAATTGTATAAATTTATAGGTAAACAAAGAAACCTCTTCAACCTCATTTAACCCAACTAGATAATAGATACCTCAACCTTACTTATATATTTCTACATTTTTTCCACTTCCCATTTCAAATTGATAGATTTCTCAGAATAAACTTCATTATTCCGAAATTCAAATGCAGGCAAATCTCCTGCAATCCATCCACTCGCCCTCCCGTTGCCCCCGTTGCCGCCCTGCAACCAAATCGCCCTCATATCACTCACATCGGAACTCAGATAAAGCACCCAGCAAATGTTCGAATAACGTGTGCACATTGCCATGCCCATTATCGGCGACATCATCGTTGGCATCGTCCCCGACGCGTCGCCGGAGTGCAACACTCCGAGCTCTGCTCCGGCATGGCCCTGCTGACTGCTCGCTGCATCAGTGATGCAATCCACGTGCAAGTTTTTTGCTGCTCGCTGTTTGTTTTTTGCGTGCGAGAGAGCATCTCATATTGAATGCGACGGGAAAATTATGTCCACACATTAAATTGACGCTGGTCGTTTTGGGAAAAACGAGGCAACCAAGGAACAGGGCTGCGAATCAGGCAACTGCGCTTATATCGGAATGGAACTAAAATATATCCTGGATATATATAGTAAGAATGATTCTTAGAATACTTAAGGATATGGTACATAAATCAACGCACGATTATAAGACAATTCATTAGTAACCTTCAGAATAGGACTTTATTTGTACAAAAACAGACTAGACTTCTAGTTAAAAAGACTGTTCGTACATTCATTATTAATAAAAATGTATTATTAATAATCAAATGACAAAATAGCTAACTTAAATTTAACTAAATTTAGAGAACAGCTTACCCTCTTTTGGTAGACTTTATTTTACCTGATATTCCAAAATCAAGCTAACCAAAAAACCCCAAGTTCCATCATACCCTGGGACTCAACAAGCAAAAGATATTCGCAGGCAGAATAGAGTGCTGAGGTACGAGTACTAGTGCTGGTACACAAACACTCAGTCACCCGACGTGGCACAGAGCGGACGAGAGGCCACCGCAACTCGCATCTTGCAACTCGGGCGCTTGTCAACTTAATTTATGCTCGATTCCGAAACAGCTCTCCCCTCGCCTGGTGCTGCATTTGGCAAAGGCCATCGATCGAGTCGAATCGGATCGCATCGGATCGGTCTGTCTCCAAGATCGGGGATCGCAGATCGCAGCGCAGTCGTCATCCCAGTGCCGTGGCAACTTGCGGCGACATTTTTCATGTCTTCATGTGATCGAAGGCATAAATTATCGCAGATCGCGCAGCGTTGTCCCTCTTCTTATGGTCTCCGTTCCCTGTACTCCGGTCTCCGCTGCTCCGAGGCATTCAATCTTTGTGTCAACAGAAATTATTTTTAACAGCAACTACAACCGGCAGGCAGGCTGGCTGGCTGGCAACGGAGGAACGAGTCCCAAGATTAATTGGACCTGATTACAAATGTTTTGTATGGCAAACTAGCTGCAACTGCCACTGCAACTGCAAGTTTCCACTCGGAGGGGAGGGGGGACACTTCAGCTGAGTTAAATAAACATTTGGATCCATTAGGGCTTAAATGTGATAATGGTTAATGGTTAACATGGCGCGATATTCCCAGTTAGTGGCTGCGAATTTGCAATGCTAAAGTTCGATTGCAGAGATCGCATAAATGCAAGGCCTTGAGAGACATTCCTTTATGCTCCAATGTTGAGTGATGAGTGTGGTTACGTGATCCGCATGAAATGTGCCAAGAAGATCAGAAATATTTCCCCAAGATCTCTTGGAGGCATTCCACTTTTTTTATGAATTGTTGTGGCATCTTTTGATTATCTAACTTTGAGTGTGTCGCATTATTTTATTGCTCCACGTGAGGAATTTGGAAAGAGGTTTGAGGAACTTGTCAATTTAATTAGTAATTTAGTTATGGTTTTTAGAAATATTCTGATTTCAGATTCTAGGTAAAAATAAAAATATTAGACTTAAGCTTTTATCTTATAATTTAAAGGACTCTCCGTGAAAACTTATCCATAGGAAGTTAAAATTTTGATTATAAAGAAATATTAATGATTTCGCAGCATCTTTTTTTATGAAATATATGAAAAACTGAATTCTGAAGGCTTTTTGATTAACATGACTTCCCTGATCCTTCGTTTCAATTAAAATTTAACTCGCTTTAATGTGGATATCTGTGGCTTCCGCATAGGGATCAGAATACCAATGGCTGACGTAAAAGTTGCCTCCAGGCCTCAGGCCTGACCCTGCAACCTCCCCCCGCTTGGGCACGGAGGCACGAGAAATACCTTAATAGTTTATTAATGATTTTGCTTCCGCCGTCGAGGGCTTTTGTTGCCTTACCCTAGGTGGAAGTTTATTATAAGCGGCTCGAGAAAAGTGGAGTTCGGCGGAGAGGAGAGGGCTTAACTATCTGCAAGTATCAAACCAGCCAACACTTTCTTTTCACGTTTTTAAACCAATTATAAAAGTATTCAGTGCAAGAAGTTGCAAATGGGAGGCGCTGGGAGTAGCTGCTCGATGGCAATACTTGCCGGGGCCAAAGTCTATGAAGCCATCATGTGGAAAAACACTTAATTACTTTAGAAGAGCTGCCTGCTTGGCACAAAAGTGTAAAGTGCTCGGCCACGCCCCTTCCGATCCCAGTATATACATAGTTCATAAACAGTTAACTAACTAAGGCAAACTGGTAACTGGTAACTGGTAACTGGTAGATGGCTGATGGTAGTTGGTAGCTCTGCTCTGGAGCTGGTGGAAGCCGTCAAAGGTTGCCCCAGCCCCCTCCTTCGGCTGGTGGGGAGCCTGACGTGTAGTCGTATTTAAATTAGATTTGCCTGAAATCGTGCGTGATTGTCAGCGGCGTGTAGGGGGCTCGGGGAGCTGAAAAAGTATGGGTAGTAGCCGAGTACCTGAGCAAACACCATTACCCATTTTGCCAAGAAGGATTTCTGCGTGCGTGTGTGTGTGCCACTTGAGAAACTTGCAAATTGGATTTCGGTTTTTCCCCTCAGTCGTTCTTGGCTTCGGCGGCGGAAACTTTGAGTGTTAAAGTTCCTATTTTCCCGGGCCCACGTGGGTGCCTCCTAAGTGGCAGAGGTCATGAGCATTGCTTTTTTACGTCCTCCCCAACCAGAGTCCAGTCTCTGGTCTACTTCCCGACACTGAACCATTTTAAAATTCAGCCGTTTTCTGGGTCAATTAAAGTGAAGCATTTGCTCTTTATCAATTAAGTAAAGTCCAGTGACAGGCTATTGTCTGAAGAGGCTCTGAACTTAGCATTATTTTACAATGTGAGTGAAGGTTGAGGTATATAAGTTCGCGCCTCTTTCAGTTCTTTAAAATATAATAAATAAATAAAACATTATTTTAACTACTATTTAGTTTTATATAACATAATTTAATAGCTTTATAAAAAGTAATTTCTTATTTAGTTTATAATTAGGCCTAACTCGTATTTCCTTTGATTATTCTGCTTTTTGTACCTATTTTTTAATCCATCAAACATGTACACACAATTTTATTATTTATATTATTTATTATTTTTTTATTATATTATTATTTACGAAAGGGTATTTCTTTTCGAACTGTTAAGAATTATTGCCAGCTTATTTATTCAAAGTTCTGCGTTGGGAAGGAAATGAATCATTTATGGGTCTTTAATGCCTGAAAGCTGTTGAAATGAATTGAATATTTGTCTTAATCAGCGCTTGGAGTGGTGGGAACTTCACTATCCCCTCGAAGAAGATCCAATTTCACAAACCATTTCTATATCTGTTTCTGTGGACTCTCCTCCAACTACGATAGATCCCAAAAGCGGAAGTATAAATAATGAAATGAAATGGCTGACAATTAAAGCCATTTTAACGCGCATTTGTAGCCAGAACACCGCAGGACATTTATCGCAGCCAAGGACAAGGTTCAGACCGAGTCCTTGCATAACACAGATAATAAATGAGCCTTTTGCGGGGCGGCTAAACTGTTTTGACTTTGTTAATAAATTGAAAAATTATGATAATGCCAACGGGGACAACGACAACTGTGTGGGCGCATTAAATTAAACAAAAGCAGCTCCCGGAGGACTCGGACTCGGACTCGGGACTCCCAGACTCGTGCAATGCGCAACGCAACATTAAGCAGGCGACGCGTCGCTCCAGGACATTAAGGCCACCGAGGCAATGATGCAACGCATTCCGGCGACCGTTGAGGACTCGAAGACGCCGCAAATGCGCAATTACACTCTCCCGTGTCCTGAACCCCGTGTCCTGTGTCCTCCCCTTCGGATCATGTTCGTATATGTGTCCGTGTCCGCATCCGCATCCGTATCCCTGTGCTATGTAGTGCGTGTGCATATCCTGCAGCCGTCGCCGGTGGCACTGCAATAAAGTGTCACTATAAATAAATAATAACGCCCTCAAAGAGAAGCCAGCGGCGAGAGCAGCGTGGGCTGTAGGATAAGAGGGGAGAAGGTAAGCATCCTGGAGCCAAATATTGCAGCTATAAGACACCTTTTAATTTTATATTTTGTTCATTACACGGGAATTTAATTAAAGTTTAAAGCAAAATATTGGATAATAAACATGTGCGTTTTTATTGCTATTCAATTTCATTTTGATGACACACGGAAGTAACTCCATAAATTAAAGATGCGTTTAATACATGTAAGTATATTATTTATAATTATATGTTTAGGCAAAGACCTTCTAGAAATTTTAAAGAATTCAACTACAACGCTTATCTGCCATCTATATCTATCTCTACATCCCAACGATCGGGCATACCCCCAAACTATAACGAGTGCACGGTACCAGAAAACCCAGTATCCCGGCACAAGCCCGTGTGTGGAGGCACAGGCGACGCCCGCTGTGCGAAAATATTGAAAAATTGTAATTGTATCTATAAGATACAATTACAGAACGGACCCTGACACGTGACCGTCGCAACGCATCGCGTCGCATCGCCTCGCAGGATCGAGTGCGAAAAGTCACCAGCGGCGACGGCCTTCGACGACGACGACACTTAATGGGCCAGAGTTCCGAAAAGCAAACAAAAGTAACGTTTGATTGCGGGCGGATCGGAGCGGAAAAAGGGCAAAGGGCAACGAAGAGCTGGGGGCATCATTCATTGGCGAAAAGGGCAGTGCGTAAGCCCTTAGTGAATGCAAACAAACACACTCCAAAGGGCGAAAGGGAAAGCGCATGGAGCGGACAGGAAGACCGGAAGCGACTAACGTGCCACTGTAGATGAGAGATGCCGGGATGTGATGAGCACAGTCGAGATGTGTTGGCCAGGAATGGAGTGGATTGAACTGGAGTGGGTGGAGAACGCGCTCGAGGACAGGACAACGGCTGCTGCTAAATGCGAAATGTTTCGGACCAGCGAAAGTGTGAACCTGAAAGCAGATGTCAATGGGAAACGCAGGGGAAAATTGGAAAAAAAAAAGGGACCTCCAGAGCAGAGATACTTAGCGTGCGAATGGCTTTGGGTGCTTAAAAGGACGATTTAATTTAAACAAAGGGCTTTGGGGTAAACAGAAAGGCTAATCGATGCATAAACTTAAGATAAATACAATAAAATTTAAGTTAAAATGGAAGTTATTCAAAGATGAAGGCTTTCAATGGCCAAAGTATTTCTTTAATATGATTCAAGGATACTAAAACTCCAAGTTTGAGACCTAATTGAAATGTTTTCAATTTTCATGATATTTAAAGGGTAAAAAAATATCAATAAAATGTGGTATCCATTCCAGGAACTCACTAGTTAAAAAACTGAAAAAACTAGTAAATTTCAACCCTGAGTTGCCAAACCACCAGCTTAAAGTCACAGACTCCCCGCGACACTTGGCCACTATTAGTTACCCCATTAGCAAATCTCATTATACAAAACGTTTGATTTATGATTGCAATCTATGAATGTGAGAAACGCACACAAAGCATTTCCTGGCGACCACAAATGCGGCTGAAGGACTCTCGAGGAGGGGCGCGTGTCCTTCGGCCCGGCACAAAGCCAGGCACAGCGGCAAAAGCGCAGGATCAACTTAAGTGCAGGCCACAAGGACGCACCAGACAGGAGACAGGAGACAGGAGACGCGTGTCCGTGGCCCAAAGTCGCATAAAGTAATATAATCTCTTATTACAAGTACGGCAAAAGCGACCCGGCTGCCACATGCCGTATGCCACATGCCACCTCCCCTCGCCACCCAATCTGTGTATCTCGCTCACTGCAGGCAGTCCCAAGCCCAAGCACAATCCCAATCTCTCGGCCCGAATTTATTGCCCCTGCAGTGCAATGCGACTGCGAGTGCAACAAGCGCTGGCTCGGAAAAATATTTATAACTAGGCATAATGAACTCATATTTTATACCGGCGTTTATTAACCCATTGATAGCAGGATTCGTCCCAACGAATTTATGCGTCTGGGCTCCCGAGCAACCCATTTAGGAGGGTTGATGGATCGAAGGGGGTTGCTTGTATCTGACGGTTTATCGTTAGAAGCGAGTCCCGAGCAGGCGGGGCCAGTGACAAATAAATGTCATATTAATGTCAGAAACCCACAAGCAGAATTGATTCGCTGCGGTGCCTGGACCCCAATTTCTGTCCCCGATTCCCGACCGACCGCCCTTCTATTCAAATCTTCGCACTGCCCAACTCAAGGACCGGGCGACGTCACAGGGGATATTTTTCGTTTGGAGATGGAAGCGTGAGTTTTGGGATAAAATAAAGGACAAGGAAAGGAAAAAAACTGATATTTAATATACGTTTCAGATGTGACACTAATTATATAGCTGTTTAGGTCTTAACTAAATAAATAAGTAATTATTTAATTAATAAAACCTTGATAAGAATATTAATAATTGTTAAAATAGTTCAGAGAGATGATTAACATATATCAAATACCTTTAGAATCTTATCTTATATTCATTTTAGACAAATACAAGACGGTTTTAAAACCTACCTTACCAGAAACCCAAAAAGAAAATTAGAAATTCGAGTTCAATCTAAAAACAATCAGATACTCTGTTTGTGTTTGCAAAATAAATATAATTTTCATATAAATAAACACAAATTACCCAAGACTCGTTATTAACTAGTAACCATATATCCCACCTTTAAAATTTCTTCGTATTTTGTTATATATTTTTTATTAAGTACTCCCGCCAAGGAATTCCAACTTTAATCGTGTCACGTGAACATCCCCACAGAGCCCCCAAGTATGTGTTCATCCTGCTTCAGCGATTTCATGCGTGCCTCGAACGGCAGGCGTTTTATTTCAAGAATGTCTGCGATAAGCCAGCATTATGGCTTTGGGATAGCCTGAATGGACAGGGGCTCCGGTTGTTCCGGCTGAGACTGGCTTAGTGCAGTTGTAGTTATCGCAACACAAATTGCTCTCAGATATTAAGAGGGAAATTATGGGATAATGGGAGTAAACAATACCGCATGGGAATTGGAAACGTCTTCATTCGGCCGGCGATGATTCGGATTTCCCATTGTTCAGTTTTGAATTATCCTCACCGTTTCGGGCGCTACTTGTGTGGCTTCTGCTACCTCAGTTCGTGTTGCCGAATTTCTCAATAAGCGAAACAATGGGAAACCCGAGGCCCATTGACCGCCTGCCAATTTCACGTTAATAATGCCCGTAAAACGAGCCAATCCCCTAATGAAGCTGTCCGGCCCGAAACTCACCTGCCCGGTGCGCGGTGTGATTTTGTGATTCTGGAAAAAAAAAAGGAGAGAGTAACTAAACCGTGACCAGGATGACCCGGTCGAACCCTATTGTGTTTTGGGTGAACGCGTGTGGTCGAACTGTCGGTCTGCTCCAGACAAAAGGAAAGCAAACAGCGTAACAGACAATAAATAAACAATAGATTTGTTTGGAAGGACTGCTACCTTGTGTTCGCCCTTTGCTTCCTTCACCTACTCCTCATCCTCCTCCTCCTCTGACTTTTCCCTTTCCAGGACATGCGTTTTAAATTTGTCGCCTGCATAAATTTTCCGCCCGCCTTCGATTATTCCTTCGCATTCATTGTAGTCCTTTCTTGAGTGCGTGTTTGGCCTAACAAATTTCCAGCTAATGCCTATTTCCTTTCCTAGGCCTGCTCCTATCCTATCCAATATCCAATATTGTGTAAACAAATGATGGCTGTAGGTGTCGCCTTACAGTTTCCTCTGTCATACCATCCTTTTTCTCTCAAGTGACTGTGTGTGTGTCGCATAGATCATGTCTCTCAAGCGGCAGCAGCCTGTTGGATTCGGTTCCGCCCATTTCTTTTGTACTCTGTAGTTTAAAATTTGTGGATATATTCTTTTACATTCTAAGAAAGGTAAGGTAAAAAATAAATTAATAATTGCTTTTGTATATATATTTTATTGTTTACCATAAACACATGATATATTTATATTCAACAACACTTGGTCCGTCGAACCGAACTCTCAATTATATTATAAAAGATATGTAAATAGGTTATAACTTAAGCTGTTAGTTATTTAGAAAATATGTTAATTAAAATATAAAAATAATTCCTATTCTTTTAAAGAGGGAACCAGGGTAATAGGTACCTCTTATTCGGCAGACTACCAGTCCTCATGCTGGACTCCAAACTATATATCCCAGGGTGTTTCCCTGGACTGACAGTTGCCAGCAGCTGTTCAGACCATTATCATTCAGTGTTTATCTGTCTCCGAATGCGGGCGAACGAACCTATTGACACAATTGTTTTTGCCCAGGAGGGACCAGGGGTTGGACCTTCCTCCTGGGGTCCGTTTGACAGTCGCACAATTTGCGCCGCCATTCATTGCCCAGCCATTGTCTCTCCCTGGGCTATTTTTAATTATTTGTATTATGTTTCAGTTGTTTACGCTGATGCGTTTCGAGAGTGTAGCCATAATAACCTCAACCTCTCGATGTCGGATCGTTCAGGACAGATAGATGTAGCAGCTTTTCCAATATTTGTCGAAGGTCTGAGTTCGGTTTCACTTACATGGTGGTCTGTCTATAAAGTACTTATGCTTATAGGGGATCTCTAATGCGGTTTTTGTGTTAGGTCAGTTGGGTCAAACACTTTCCCAAATGACTTTCGCCGCCCGATACCTTGGATTTCAATTATCCAACCTCCCCCGAACCATCCATCATGGTCCCCCGACTCTGGGGGGTTCCAGAGCCACGTTAATACCCTCAAAATTGCCAGCCAACTCGACGGGGAAAAGAATTACGCTTTATTACCAGATAATTTCATTATTTAGCCAAAACATAATCAAATGTGCCCATATCCATATCCATCACCGCATCTACCCCTGCACCCTAGTCATACACACACACACACAATTAATTTCATAAGCTTATAAAAACGTGCTAAAAGGCAAGGGCGAAAAATATCACAAAAAAATATATATATATACCTAGCGGATCAGATAAGGCAGGAGGTGTCGGGGTAGGGATTTCGGGAAGACCGAAAAAACCGAAGAGAAATTATACATAATCCCGCCGTGCAATCAGCGTGTAAATTATATGGGACGAAGGCTGTGAACCAAAGTACCGCAAAACTTGCTAGCGGTCCTGAAAATAAAGTAATGCGAAATAATCCTCGCCGTGTTATCGCACACACACCCGTACACCCACAAAGGGAAGTCCTGCCTCCTGCCCAGCACGACACTCGCCGTGTGCCATACAAAAGCCTAATATCATCGGCGAAGGCTGTGGCGGGAAACTGGAAAATGCAAAGTGGAAAACGGTAAGCGGAAAGCGCAGCCAGGACACGGAGACAGGATATTTACACAGCGTACAATATTTGCTCGCTCTATGTGTGGGTTTTGTGTCTCTATGCCTCCTTGGTCGCGTATGTTTAATTCGAGTCAGGCAATAGCTTTGCACAGTGCCTATCGCAAATGTAAGGTTTCTACATCTTAAAGCCTTAATTTACAAATTAATTATTTTAAAATAAATATTAAAATAGGTTAACAACCAACAAATTGGAGTAACTGAAGTCTTATTATTTTTATTATTTGTTTAGTGCAGTAATATAATAATAGCACTATATAATTTCATTTAAGAATTTATAAAAATTTCAAAATATATTGAAATTGGAAGTTAATTCACTTTAAAAAATCTACCATGATGGAGAAAAAAAATATACATTATAATAAAATTTTTATAACATTCCTTATTTCGAAATATTTTAGTATTAAATATTCCCATCTCCGCTTTATATTCGCGAAACGCTATGTACGCCCATACATATTGAATACATTGTATCCTCTTACCCAAAAAGGGGATGATGATATATGGTTTATCCGATGCTCTGGCTTCGGTGAAAGGCGATCCGATGTGGGCGGAGTCCGATAACAGTCCAAGATATTTATTGAGCCCAAGTTTAATTGGTGGTTAGAAATGGTTTATCTTCAGTAAAATGGCGTAACCAAAATGGGTCGAATTAAAACAATTTAAGTGGAAGAGATCTATTGTTGGATAAAGAAATCTATTTTATATCAATGAAGCTTCAATTGGGGATTACGTAAGCTTTAATTAATTTATTCCCTAAAGCGACCTAAAAATTTCTATAGACAAGCAATATTTTCAAAGGGAAAATATTTAGTTATCATTGAAAATTATTAATCATTTGTAAGCATACGCAAAAAAAAAATTAAAGTAATTACTTATGAATTAAAAACCCTTTCAATTACATTCTTTCAGTAGACATTGCACTCTCCACTCATCATTTTGAGGTCTCACAAACAGGATTTTGATAAAGAGTTCATTCGCATTGATTTTTCAAAGGATCCTCCTCATTATCCGGTTAAGTGTAGCAGCTCCTTCAATAGGCGTCTGCTTTTTCACTGATCCCTGAATTGCGATATTTTCTCTTTCATACTCCCATTTTACTTTTCTGCCTGCTGCTAAATCAGTTTATAATGGTTTTAATGAAAATTTTTATCTCTTGTTGCCACACACACACACACATACACAAATGCGAGGCGATGAAAAGCCGCATTGTCATCAATTTTGCCTTTGAAAAGGAAAAACACCGGGGAGTGGATGGAAAAAGCAGGCTGACAAGGCAATCTCCTTTGGCAGGGCGGCTATGGCTCCCGCTTTTATGGCTCTATAGTTTATGTTATGAAGCAATTTTTAATTTATGCACAATTTTGTTTAGTCGCCCCGTAAATGATTTGGATAAGGTTGTCGGGCAGGGCCAACAAGTAGGTCATTGTCACTAAATAGTGCGGCAGCACAGGCAATTGCTCAGGGTTAGAGCCTCGGGCGAAACACACAAAAAAATATATAACCCCTAGACGGCCCTTTAAATCCGATTATGTGCGCATGCAACAATTTGGTGACCCTTCTGCGGACCCAAATTGGATTAACGCTTCAGTGGGAATTTATTTCGGGGGAAAAATGAGCCGTGCACCGAATCCTTTCCAATCAATTGTTCACAACGGCCCTGGCAAAGTCTCGGGTTACGCACTGCGCTGTCTGAAATTTGAGCCCGAGTAATTCTTCAACACATCTCCAGATACAAGATTCGAGATACAAGATACTCGAACTCGTAGCTACAGAACCCCGCAATGTCCGTGTCCATTCGAGCTCGCAAAATCTGTTCATAATTCGTGGAAGTAACATGTTAATTGTGCTATCAATACGCACACACACCTCTCAATGGTTTCGTTGGTTCCCTCTAAAATTGATCTCTCATTCGAGTGTTGTTTTCCGCGCTCGCTGCGATTGAATTACACGGCCTGACAGATTGATTTATCGGATCATAGTTCCTTTCTTGCCCGGACAAAAGGTTAAGCGGAACATCTCTCGGCTGTGACCCATAACATATTTTTATTGGGATATATTCTTGGCATGCCATGGCCATTCAACCGCAGAGCATGAATATATTACGCCGCACAAAAAGCATTCTGTGCGGTGAAGTCAAGCGTGGAGGCGCAACTCCCAGCTCCCAGCTCCCTACTTCCAACCAGGCTCCCTACCAATCTATCTGCTTATCCATCTATGCAAAAGAAATAACTCGTGTACCGCAGCATTTTATTGATAAACTTCTGGCCAAGGTCCCCTCAGAATCGTCTGCCACTTCCCCCCGCGGCCCAGGAGCACACTTCAATGAGCACAAACCAGCTCCACTCGGAACACGCCTGCCAGACGAAGGACTCTACATTTTTTCCTTCCTCATTGCAGGCCAGGAGAACCAGACCAAGAAAAGCCAGTCAGCGCAGTTGTCGCACAAAGTGAAAATAAAATAAAATATAAATCCGAGTCTGGCTTATGCAAATTTAAACCAACAAAAACCAGCTACCTAGCCAAAGTCGAACTGTACATACATACATTTTGAAATATTTATTAAAATTATATATTTTAACTTCAGAAGGATATTTTAAAGAAAAAGCCACAAGTATGTATTTTCTATTGGTAAATCAAATTAACTTTTTGAACAATTATTTTTGCATTTGGAGTTAACAATTTTGTGCAAATTTATTTACTGAAAGAAAGAAATTTTTGTTGTGACATCTATACTTTAAGCACTTACACTTTTCATAAAATAGAGCAAAATATTGATAAAATATGACAGATGACAGAGTTCCTATCAATACCACATCGCAAGCTATAAAAAAGGCACTAAATTAAAGCTAATACATTTTATTTACGATATTTTTATCATTATATTATTATTATTTTTTTTTTTAATTTTAAACGCTAAGATAAGATACATATATGTAGATATAGTACTTTCTCCGACAATTTTAAATGTTCGATGTATAATTAATTAATTGATTTAAACAAATGGATATGAAGTCAAATGCATATTATATGCTTGTTTAGCGAACCAAAAAGTATTTGTTTTTAGGATAGATTCAAGTTCCCAATATCAAGAACATATAAATGAAAGATTGCCAATATTTGTCTCTCCATAAATTCCTGAAAAACAACTTTTATAAAGTCTGCAAGATTGTATTTGTCACAAAAATCGACCAACACTCATAAAAATGTGGTCACTCCCTAGAGCATTTTCAGCAATTAAATTAAAAAGCTTCAAGTATATTGGAAGTGTCAACTACATTTTACCTGACGCAGAGTAATTGCTTTTAAAGATTGATTTAAATTTCCCGTTTCTAATTTCAAATAATATTAGTTTAGTTGAAAGAGTGCCAATGTGGGATTGCCCGTAAATTTGCAAGAGGAAAGTGCCAGTGCTAGTGCTTTTTTATATTTCAGAGATGCACCGTAAATATCTCCAATAAGTGGCGAGCTGGAACTTTATGGCACTTGGATCCGTTCGTGGAGCAGCTGGAGAGGAGCCAACGGAAGACACCTTTTTGGGAAATTGAAACGGACGTGAGCCAAAAAGTGCAACATCGAAATAAACACGGCTGGCGAGTGTGCTGCGGGGCTAGGGCAGAAATGATTAACTGCCGGAGTGCAGGCCTGGCGAGAACGAGTAATGCGAATAATGTTGTCGCAGCCGGGTGGCAGCAGAAGAAAAATGAATTTAAATCAATAAAAAATAAAATACACATGTGTCTCAAGGAGGTCCCCTGGCTGCCGCTTCCCCACCTGGCCGAGAAAAACTAATGAGCAATGCCTACACGTTTGTGGCCCAAAGCCAGAGGCGAGTGGCAAGTGGCAAGTGGCAGGTGGCAGTACCAGAACCAGTACGTGAGCCAGTTCGTTCTACTCGACTCCTCGGAGTGTTTAATTTATGCGCCGCATATGTCGCCCCCCGACAGACTTTCCAGGTATGCGCACATATAAACTCGCAGAAGAACTCCTCGCTGCTCTATTGCTGGGCACGTAGTCCAGGCCGAAACTAGACCATACCGGAATCAAGGGGCCTTGGCCAAAATTTAATTAAATTGCCGTTGTGAGCGGCACCATTACAAGTATTATTGTTTGTTATTTGCGCTTCTCCCCACTACCACTTCTGCCCCCGGCCATAAACAAGTTGCCAGAATGGCAAACTTGCACCGGGTGTACAGATTACGGGGAGTGTGAAAAGTTTTGCGAAAAGAGTTATAAAGCTTATATTACATTAAGCTGGAAAGTTGAAAATCATATCCATATCGTTGCCACAACTATTTAAATTAATTAGTTGCACTGCAGAATGATATTTTTACATTCATAATTCGATTTCTCCATTCTACAGGCTTCTTATACATACTATTTTAAAAATTATTTAATTTCTCTTTAAAAAGTAGCACTTGTTATGTCCAATTTATAAATTCCCAAAAGTATTATTGAAAGAAGTCCCATAAAAAGATTAGCAAAAGTAATTCCTTTAAGAACTTATCTCCCTTCGAAGGCTTCAGGTGAGTCCATGGACAACTTAGGCAAGTTTACCCTACGGATTTCCACAAATTAAAAAGCCAAACATTAGTAGTAGTTGACATACCCCCCATATCCTGTCCAGGGGCTAGAAAGGATGCACTGGGGAATTTAATCCGGTTGATACTCCGCAAGCAGACTGTACGACAAAACATTTATGCAGGACGACGGCGGCAATCGAAGATGGAACCCAGACCTAGGCAGAAGCACCATTAATCTCCGACCGCATTCAATAATCTGGCACGAACGGGGCAGGATGGATGGAGGAAATGGAGAGCTGTGGAGCCCAGAGATAGTGGGCACGCCAGTCATGCATGGCACTTAACCCCTTGGTGGCCCCATCACGGCAGAAGATGGGGCGCTTTAAATTATGCCAATGATTTGTTGCATAAAACCAAGTGGCAAGTGGCAATATGGCAGCCAGTGGATGGCCCAAAAACGAATCCCCCAGCCGACAAATTGTGCAACTGCAGTCAGCCAAATCCGAGAGCCGAAGCCGTTGCTGTTGCCGTTGCCGTAGCCAAAAGTAGAGCCAGAACCAAAGCCAAAGCCAGAACCAGAGTCAGAGTCATAGCCAAGTCAAGTAGAGCTAGAGCTAAGCCCCCACCCCTCCCCCTCGCCCCTTTTCTGGCTGTGCTGATTTTGGCAGCAAGTGGCATGGCCACATTTGTCGGTTGAATGGAGCTGCACCGCCCACCGTCCTTGTTTCGAGTCTGCATAATTTTTATTCCAAGCCTTGGCACCGCTTCCACTGCTTCCACAGCTGCCTGTCGGAGTCCTTGCAGTCCAAACTGAAGCCCGGCTTCAGTTCCGGGCATCCTGCATCCTCTGCTCTCCCAAAACATCCTCCCAGCATCGGTAATGGCCGAGCGGCAGCCGCATTGCATTGACAATGGCAAATGATTAAGTTGCTTATTCGACAAATTGATGTACCGTTCTCTGCATCCCAAACGGGAAATATGTGTGTGTGTCCCAATCTGGGAGTCTGTATATTCCCAATATAATGGCTTTAATGGCTATTGTTTCAAGCTGATGCCAAAGGGGGGAAGTCTGTGCAACACAAGTGCCAAGAAAAGGGAGTTAGGAAATCGAGAAGCGTCAAAAAATCAGTTTG
Organism: Drosophila tsacasi; assembly: GCA_018904565.1. Lineage (NCBI taxonomy): Eukaryota > Metazoa > Arthropoda > Insecta > Diptera > Drosophilidae > Drosophila > Drosophila tsacasi. The sequence goes on from JAEIHY010004454.1 coordinate 30,412, forward strand.
CCAGATAAACCAAATTTACCAGCTGTAGGAATATATTGAAATTATCTATAGGATAATATATCTATAGGATACCAGCTAAGAGTGGCATGGAAAAATATATATTTTAACTTTGCGATAAATTTATATGCTGTTTGATATTTAGGGTTTAAATTTATGAACAATACCTGTGCAAAAAAAGAAAGATAGTTTATATATTATTTGACTTTAGAGATGCTTTAAACATAAGTGATACTTCTTTGTGGCCCAAATCCACAGTATATTTTCTTACTGTCCACAGACATTATTAGCCACTTGATGAACTCGAATAAAATCCTACGCCCCCGCTGAAAGTGACAACAAAATTACTCCAGTTCGACAGCTCTTGATTAGCCAAGTTTATAAATCACATAAGCGAAACGGAACGCTTAAAACACAGATGCCTCGTTGGGGCAATCCATTGCCCATCCATCCATCCATCCAAACCAATCTCAAGCTCGGCGGGTGTTTTATGAGCCCTGACTGCAGAATTTAGCGTCAACACAAATAACCAGAAGTAACCCGACTCACTTGACTCTGGCAGCCAACTCGAACATAGGAGGCCGGCCGCCATACTGGCAACAATTAATCACACCGGGTCCGGCATATGTGGGAAATTTTCGGCTAACTCGCAGTCCAGACTGAGAGGAAATTGAGGTGGAAGCTGGAAAACAGTTTGCGATGAATAATGACAATTGGCAGAAAGTCAAAGGCAAAGTCAAAGGCGCCAAGTGACGAAAGGCGGCGGTGGAAAATGATAAATGAATGCAGGTGGCGACTCTTTTTTCGGAGGCGTGTGAAAACGGGGGAGGCGAAAAGGCTAATCGATTGACAACGTCGGCGAAAAAGTGGGAAAAGTTTTTAATGAATTTTCAAAAAGGCGTTATAATCAAAAGGAAGAGCGCTACATCCTAGCCGAACTCCGGCAGCCACTCGAATCCATAGACAGTCTGCGACTGGAGGCACGCCCGAGTAATTCAATAAAACTTTGCGACAAATGAAGCGGGAGGTGGGAAGTGGGTCTGTGGAGCTGAAGTTGGGTAACCGTAACTTCAATCAAGCGATGGCTGGCGAATGAAAATCATTTCCTTCCATGTCATTATTATGTATTTTAAGCCAACTCGCGATGGATTTCACTTTCCGGCACACGGAGAGAAATTAGGGGAAGTCAAGGTGGATGTTGGGGAATGATACTTGTCATAACTTGTATGAAAATGTGAGAAATATGGCAGAGAGCTAGTTTCATATAGCTGCAATTTATTGTATATTAAGTGCTTAAATTAACTTAGTAATAAGCAGTGAATTTATCTAATTAATATTTATTGATTTACCCAAAAAATCCTTCCGAATTTTCAGGGATTTCAATGTCTAGTTAGTAAAAAATTATTCTTTGTGTGTCAGCTTTGACTCATCGACACAACTCCAGATACGGGTCCAGACACAGCTACAGATACAGATACAGCTACGGATGCAAAGATACTCGGAGCTGAGATACAACGCGCCGCCCTTCGTTACACCACCGAGAGCAAACGAAATTTTCCTTTGGCGTTTGTCTGGCGTTGTATTCTTTCCGTTTCCGCTTCCTTGGCCGTTTGCAGTTTTGTTGCTGACGCTGCTCGGTCCTCGGCCCCCTCGGTCTCGCCTTATCCTTGAACTCCTTTCCCATTTCCGCATTTCGCATTTGCCAGCGACGGCGGCAATTTGGAGAATTTTTCACATAAAAATAATAAGAAAAGTTGTATGCTAATGTTGTTCTCTGTTCTCTTCGTCAGTCGCGCTTCTCGTCCTTCTGGTCCTGCTCCACGCCGCTGAGCGTATTGAAAAAGAAGAAAAGAAATTGAAAAACAATTTTTGCATTTGGCATTTTCACAGCGGGAGGGAAACGCGGACGGGGTACGAGTGGAGAAAGTGGCTTAAGCAGCTCTCAGCTTAAAACTTAAGATATGACTAAGGGCATTTTTTAAGCCTAGGAAAAATAGGGCATTTAAATCAATAAAATGTTTAAGTTTATTTAACTATTTTATTTTTTTAGTTATTTTTCTACTCGTAAAAATTTGAGTTACTAAACAAAACCCAAATTAACTTGTTACCCAGGAAGGCAAATTTCAGTTGCCCCTTAAAATCCTTAACCCTTTTATTTTTTTCTCCATGAAGCCACGTTTAAACCGCTTTCATCCAAACACTCCCTTCCACCAGTTATTTACGAATTAAATCTTTAAAAGCAATACCAAGCGGCGAACTTCATCAACTCTTTAATTAGTTTTGCAATCGAAAGCAAAAAATACACAAAACTTTTCCAAGCGAACCGAGCTGATGCAACAATCATAGGATTCATTCCAGGGAGCTGGCAAACTTTGCCTTATAATTTCAAAGGTAAATATTTATTTTTGAGCTAATGCCCCGTGGCCATAATCAACAGCTTGAAAATGCCCACCGAACCGCACTGAACCAAACTGGACCGCGTCGCGCTTTCGACAAAGTAATCAATTTTTGAGGACAGGCCAAACCCCGACCGACTTTCAAAAAGTTGTGATGCAGTTAGCCAAAGCCATCAGCCAGGACGAACACCCGTCCTGCCAGGGGAACAGTGAAGATATTCTGACTGGTTTGACGCTACTTCTGGCTTGTTAATAGGTTAATATCAAGATGAAAATGATTTTATTAAACTCTTTTTTATATTTTAATAGATGCACGCAATTCTAGGCCAGTATTCAAAACGGAAACTAATGAAATTGACTTACAATTATACAACTGGAGGAATTAATGAATAAATAATTAATAAATAAATATAAAACTATGGACATATAATCACTCTAATTTTAACACAATAGAACAGGATGAATTAATAAAGATATAGTCATAAAAAACGAAAGATATATGTACATATAATCACTAAATGTTCACATATGAATATATTTAAATGTAGAGTTACCCAATTTATTAAATTACATGTGTTGTTGTGCAATATATTTTATTATATTTATAATCAAGTTTATACTTTATTTTTTTTCTGCTATAAAACTACTCATTTTCCCCTTCAATAATAAACTACATAAAAAATAATATTGTTTTGTATTTAAATATTAAACTTTATGCTTTCTAATATTATTTCTGTATTAGTAATACGACATTGACGCAGTTTATCTTAGCTCTTTGTTGGCAGCAAATCATGGCAACACTGGCAGCTCCTCGTCAACCCCACCCACTCCAGTTGATCCACCGCAAAGTTCAGACATCACCTGCCGCAGGGAGCGGAGGAAGCAGAAAGGAGTGGCACTCGAACAGGAGCAGGAGCAGGAGCTGGAACCCGGGGGAGGCACTCGAGATGGCTCCCCAAATGGCTCCCAACTGACTCCACTCTCGCTGACTGACGACCAACTGTCGTCCCACTCTCACTCACTCTTGATTTCCCGCTTTTCCCACTTTTCTCAGTCGGCTTCTGTTGCTGGTGTTTTATGACATTGGTGTGTTGGGGGGGAAGTGATGCTTTTGCTGCCGCTGCGCTGCCAAAAGTTTTAGCGCTAAAAAATTGAAATGCTGCCTCACGTGCCACCAAATTTTTTATATTTGTTGATTTTTAGCTTAGAGTGTTGACCGAAAACAAAGTTCCAGTTGGCTTTTGTTTTTCAATTTTCGGTTCTTTTTTTCCCAGGTTTTTTTTGTCCGCACTCACTTTTCCGCTGGCTTCCTTTTTTTCCGCCCATTTCGGGGATTCGGTTTCACTGCGACCTCTTTGGCGATTTGGTTGTGTCCATTTATTTGTCCTGACTGCCTTACCATTTGGTTCGTTTTTTAATAACTAAATATCCTTTGTACGCCCTGCCCCTGGAATCTAGTTTAATTTGATTGAAACGCAACTATTCGAGCCGTCGGTGTTTTTTGAGCCCTTTGATTGGGCTTTCCTTTGACTCCATAAATCTTTGCCGACCGCAACGCGACTTCTATGGATATTAAGTGACCGTGGGGAAATTCGCCAAAAAGTCAAAAGGATGCTCTTTTCATCGATGTCACGGGTTCACTGCTCTCTCATCGATATCACTTCAAAGTTTTGAACTTTTACGAGTTTTTCTGTACGGCAGATTGGCCACAAAGTCAAACATTGCAAAGGGCATGGCTCTGGCAATTTCAGTGAACTTTATCACTTTGAGTGGATTTGCATTGCATTTAATAGATTTTATGTATCTTTTTATTTTGTATTTTGTAAGATTGTTAATCAAATGTTTTTATGTTACGCTTGGCCCTATTAAGACAAATCTAAAACTTTGTATGCATGTCCTGTTTATTTACCCTTTAAACATAAATACCAATTCCATTAGTACGTTTTTTAAATAATTTAAAAGATGCGATATGTAAACCAACTCGCCTGAGCTCTCGTTTCAAAATGAGCTCTGAATTTATGCATAAAGCTGGAGATTTGTGACTCTGTATAAGTCACTTTCCTGCTCAAGCCGTGTCCTTGGTGGCCTCGTACTTATTAGCTTTCGATTTGCGTAGTGGCTTTAGCTAAATGCTACGGCTGCGGGCACGTGCCGAAAGAGCAGCCCGCTTTGAGCGCTTTTTAAAGGATCCCTCCGCGTAGACGGGGACATTAGGGGGCAGGACGAAAACTAGTCTTGGCTCGTTGATGGTGTGACGGGCATATTAAAAAGGGACGCTGCCAACATCGTGTCCCCAGCATGACGTGCCAAAAACTAAGTAGTGTCAGCATGGCAATCAAAAGGCATGCCGTGACCTGAACCTCTTCCCCCACAACGTGCAGGTGTGCGGACAAGGACTTTGTCTATGTAAAGTAGTCGCTGGCTAAACAAGAACTTGAGCAGAATTTTACGGTGTAAAACTAAAATGATTTGTAAAATTTTATGCTTTCCCCTTAAAGTAAAGGACAATTGTGTTGCTAAAAAGTATCTCAATTTTTGTATATAATGAAAATAATTCTTACCTTAAAAGATCCTGAAAATTCATAGTTGTCACTGTCGAAGTACCACTGTACCCCGAGGCAGAGGGACAGCCCGCTCTCAAATAGGCAGTTGGCATTACATGCCTTTTGTGTTGCAAAGAGATTGCTTCGGTTGCGTTGGGCTGGGTTAGGTTCACTTGGAGTTGGGATGTGAACTGGGGTTTGGTTAGGTTCCGTGGGCTAGGGACGTGCGGGGGTAGTAACCAAACAACACATTGCTCTTAGAGTGCGTTGTTTTAGGCTAAGTGACGGGCGTGGTCGGGCTCAATGAGAATGCTTTCCTTAGGCCATGGAGAGTGGCTCGCCCGCACCAGTTCCCCCCGTGCCCAACTTGAGGAGAAAAAGCCACCATTTAGTTTTGTTTTTTAAATATTATTCACGGACGTTTATTGAAATCGTTTTTCTTTTGTGTCTTTGCCATAGAAATCATAAGGGTAACTTAAGAACTAATGCAAACTGCTTAGGTATATTACGCAAAAACTTACAACTCGAGACTGCAATAACTTAGGGTTAAGGGTTAAGGGTTAAGGGTTAAGGGTTATGGTTCGGGATCGCTGGTGCTCTAACATTAGATAAATATTTCGAGTTCGTACTAGCACTACGGTCTTAGACATTTACATACACGCGAATACATTTACATAGATATATGTTCCGGTATCGTATTGGTATCCCATTATAATGACAAACTTGCAACGCTCTCATTGAAACTACGATTTTGTTGTGGACCTATCCTAGTAGGGGCTTACTTCGGGCTTCTGGTTTTTCTGAATGTGCTTTAGCAATGATTACCTTATCAATATTTTCTTGAAAACTTTTTACTGGGCTTCTTCTGCTCTGCTTGGCGAGAGAACGTGTGTATCTTAACAGGGAAATTCAATTGGTGTATAGTTCTGTTGCGTAATCCTAGTTTTTGCATTGAAATGTCACATGTCCTTACTGGCTAACCTAGGACTAAGAGTTATTTAGAGGAGAGCTTGGATGGAGAGTCTTCCAAACAACTGGGTCACCGACTTCCTCCCCATCCAACTCCTGCTCGCCTGCTTGCGGTTGGGTATCTCTCATGTCAGATTGCTGCTAGTCCCTACACGTATGTCTAAGCGCTACCTTTTAAATATGTCTTTGGGAACAGAGTGGACGAGGTGGTCTGCTGGAAAATCATGCGACGCCGCCTCTTGTTGTATTTACAGGTCTTGGCATGCTTCAGCACCGCTGGTTAAACATATCTGGTGATCTGGGTGTGGAACTCCGATAGGCAGATCTGCAGCTGGCTGAACGAGGGCCGCTCGGCTGGCATCGAGGCCCAGCAATAGGCCATGATCGTGAATCTGTAAAAGGGTGAAAATAAATAGATTAACAAAAGGGTCCCACGGGAAAATAAATAAATTTGTAGTTTTATTATTACAGAAAACAAGGGGAACTTAAAAATGAGCTAAATAAATAAAATGAGCTAAGGCTTAAGTCACTAACTGTACAAATTAATATTAACTCTACTGTTTCTTTATAACTTGAATAAATTATGTAATTTTCTTTGTCAAATTTCTTGTACTTACAGCTCATCCGGGCAGTTGAAGGGCTGGGCCAACCGATAACCATCTTTTAGATAGTGCTCCATTTCGTAGGGATCGATCTCGGCGTAGGGCAGCTTGCCCAGCGTGCACATCTCCCACATGAGGACCCCGAAGGACCAGACGTCGCTGCCCTCATTGTAATGAGACTTCTGCAAGGCCTCCAACGAGAGCCACTTGATAGGTCGGTACTCCCCATCGCCCAGCGAGTTGTAGTCGCCCGGGAAGAGGTCCCGACTCAGGGCGCTGTCTGTGAGCTTCACGCGCAGCTGATCATCGATCCTATAAAAGATAGAGAAAATTAAAGATTTATTAGGAGTTTATAACACATTAAATCGAAAGAGCTTTTAATTGTGCTTAACTGTAAAAGTAAACTTTTTTGAAAGGAGTTTGCTCTTGTTAAAGATCCGTAAGATAGGTAAGCCTTTTGTTAATGCCAGGACATTGCGAAAATAAATTTTTAACTCAGCTAGTTTACCCGATCGTTTACTGTATACTAATTGTATAATAAATAATCTTAAATTTCCTATAAACATTTAACATTTCAAATGAATACTTACACGCAGTTCCTGGCCGCAATGTCCTTGTGGATAACCCCGTGGTTGTGCAGATGCTCCATGGCCATGGCCAGCTGTGAGGCCATTAGCACCGTCTGAATGGTGGTCACGCTCCTGGCATACGACGGATCCTGCAGGAAGCTCTTCAGATTCCTGACACTACCGGTGGCGGCATAGAGCACGAAGGGCGTGGCATAGTCCTCGATGGAGATGCCAAGAACGGAGAGCACATTCGGGTGCGAGGCCTCGTACAGCATCATGGACTCCTGGAGCAGAAGGTTTACTTGCAGCTGGCTGGCGTGCTGTGCCACGGTCTTGACCAGTACCTCCTGGCAGTCGTTGTAAGTGCCGCGATAGATGCGCCCAAAGTTTCCCTCCTGGACGAGACAGGAGAGCCGGACGCGGCACTTCTGGACGGTCAGCTCCTGGAGACGGCGGTTGAACTCCTCAGGCTCATGCTCATATTCGCGAAAGGGCCGCGTCAGAGTCGCGTATGTGGGTGTGATGGTCGAGGGGCAGACGTAAATCGAATTGTGGGCTGTCGAGGATATGGTGGGAAGGCGCTGGAAGCTGGAGGTCTTGATCAGGTGCACTCCGTTCGAGGGGTGTCGCTTGGAGGGACCCTTGGCACAGTAGGCAATAAGTATGAGGGTGGCGACCAGCACCAGAGCCAGGATACCTCCGACGATGAGGGTGACCACACCACTTGCCGGCGGAACAAGGTTCTCCCTCAGCATGGGATCAAAGTCCCGCTTGGAGCCTCCGGAATTTCCCTGGCCCACGTTGTTTGGCGACTCCGTGATCACAGGGCGCTTCTTGTCCTTCTCCCGGTCCGGTGACAGGTGTCCATTGGCCACCACATGCTCCTCGTTGCGATCCACATAGTGGACGTCGCTGTTGTGACCTCCCAGCGCCGGCTGCAGCACATCCAGATCATCGTCATCGTACTCCTCGTGGGCACTGTCCTGCTCCTCCTTCAAACAGATCTTCTTCCGCTTGAATATCAGGTTCGTGTTGTTATTGGTGGCTCGGTCCAGGATCACCTCCACATTGATGGTTACGGTCACCTCGGCATTCCTGGTACCCGAGCATTTGAGGGCAATGCCCCAGGTCTGCGGCTCCATGGGCACATCCCCAATGCGGGAAATATTCAACTGAGGCCTTGGCAGCACCTCCGTGTCCGAGGTGGCAATGTTAATGCTGTAGGGCAACGGATGCTCCACCAGCGACTGCCACGTAAATGTCACATCACTGATATTGGCTGGCACAGGCACGGCGAAGTTCAAGGCATAGTCGTTGATGGCTCCCTCACGCACATAGTACAGCTCCGCGGATACACCTGGAAAAGATTAAGGAAAAGGAATGTATTATTTAGTAAGGCCATGGAAAGAACCTTTAAGAAGTATTTTAATATTATAAAAAAAGGGAATTTTAGATTTGATTTTAAATATATTTTCAGTATTTATTTATTAATACTCTCGGGTTTAGACTTTGTTATTATTTAAACCCTTTCCCCATTTAATATCCCTGTCATTAAATATGTACTTTTAATATTTATTCACAGTGCACTGCTTGTTGCACATCACATCAGCGCTGAACCCGTGCTAATCCCATCCAGTCACTGGCAAAATTAATGATATATTTGTGGGCCAAGTGAATCGGAGAAAAACTTTTAGCTCAGTCACTCGACCCGACTGCGTAATCAATCAACAGGGATAACAATTTCCTTCTGCTTGGCGAGGGCGTGGAAAATTGATTTTCACCGAAGTGGATCGGGCACGGGACTCGGGCAATATCTGTCGGTCGAGACACTTTAGTGACATATTGAAAGAGTTAAATGGCATGCTGCGCGCTCGGAAAGTGATTGTCAATTTTCCGAGGCCCCCCACCCTTTTTTCGTCCTGTTTATCGGAGACAATCAACAAATAAGTTGGCTAACAATAAAAGGAGTGATGGACGAGGACTTTAAAGACATTGAAACCTAAGGTTCCGCCTTAAAGTAGGGGATATTTCTACCTAATTTTATTTGGGTAAATAGTAAGGGCACTCACGTCACACATCCCCTGGCACCTGTCCGGGGTTTCCCTACACGGTCTTATCTCTAAATTGATCTGATAGTTTTGACAGGCCGTGTTTGTGTGTGCAACCTGCAACTGTTACCTGTCCGACAATGCATTTTTAATTAAATTAGCCATACGATTACGGAGGAGGGGTGCCCCTTCGCATAATGCCTTTGCATCTGGGAGGCGCCTCCGTGGGATACACAATAAATCAATCAAATTATAAAAACCGAACAGAACGCAGAACAGGAAACAGGGAACTGGGAACCGGGAAAGAGAGACCCCTGGCCAAGACACGCGACTGGTGGTGGTGCCATGGTGGAGGCGTGGCCGAGTGGGCAGGTTAAATGTTCATTCTTAATTAATGCTGATGTAGTTGCTGGGCGCGTTGCATGCTGCTGCTGCAGCGTGTGTTTATTTTAGATTTTTATCGCGCCCGTCGTCTCCCGGCCGCAGTTACATTTCATACTTGTACATTTTATTTTAATTTATGCCACTTATTCCTCGCTCTATTCATGCCACCGGGAGCCGGAGGAGCGCATAAAGCGGTCCGCATTATAAACACATATATATCGTACTAATTAGTGGGGCAAACCCCCAGACAGCCCCTCCGTCCGCACGCTTCGTTTGCACTCGGAAAATGTAATTAGTAAGCCCAGAGACGGCTTGCAGGAATTCGAGGTCTAGGGGTAGGATACATATATATGAAAAACTGTCGCATAATGAACCCGGCTAAGCCAGATACCGGGCTTATGATATCTGCGCCGGTGCATTGCGGGGGTCAAAGGGTTTAATGGGCCTCAGACATGTGAGTTGCAGCTCATTAAACAGAAAAAGAACTGCAAACTGGAGATGTTAACTGAAATGAATGTGGCGATAAGAGGCGGGAATGGTGAGAGCGCTCAAGTTTATTTACTTCTTCTTAATTATATTAAAAAATGTAATGGTAAGAATGTCAGAATTAAATTAAATAGTTCGTAAAAGGTGGTGACTTGTAGTTATTAATATATGCTGATGTGAAACCTACAAATTATTATTATATTTCATGCTCCCTTTCTTTTACCACGAAACTTTTCCTCTATAATATATTATTTTCCCTCATTTATAAACAAAAAAGCATTATAGGTAAACACACTTTTGTAACTATAAAACAACACTCTGAACGGTACGCTCTTTCCGCCTTTAATTTCACTCAGTCACCCATTCTAACATTCAACTTTGAAAACAATTACAATTAAAATTCCGCAGATGTAAAACTTTTTCTCCCTACCCCAGACCTCAGCACCATTATAGACAAGTAATAGCAATTTACTTTGAGCTACCCATCAGTCTCCCAGCCCCTCGAGCTACCCTCGCAACGCGTTTTGCATTTCAACTCGGTCTGGTGCTAATTAGAGCTGATTGCCCAACAAATGAAGTCGATACCGGGAATGTCAGGGATGCTGAGATGCTGGGATTCTGGGGTGCCAGGTGCCTTCCGAGAAAATCGATTTGGGGAAACTGAGGGGACTCCCGGAAAAACTTCCACTTCGAGTGCCAGTGACACATAAATTCAGCGCGCTCAGAGAAAAGTAAAAGTTGTTCAAGCTGTGCAAAAATAGTTCCCCCGTTGCGGGAAAAATGGCAAGTGGAAAGAAAAGCAATCGCTTTTACTCGCTGGGTGTTGATAAGAGAAATGAAAATACGGAAAAATTGTTGAACAGAAACAGAGGTGCAGGAACTTTCAGAGAATGGCAAAAAGCACTTTGAATTCAAGTTACGGCTTTCATGTTTTCTTAAGCTTGAGAGTTTTGAATTTTTGGAAACTACTAAAGATAAATGTAAGCCCTACATTGAAATATTTCTTAAAGCCTTTAGAGCATTTTCCCATTTTATTGCTGTGCAAATTCAACTCTTTAAGCCCCCATTTTGTTGGCCAAACGAAAGCGATTTGAATTCATGGCACGACATCTATTTAATTTCAATTACAACCCTAAAATGCCATAGCAAACGCATCAACCGAAAAGGAAAATTCTTCCACACACACACACACACACTGGGAGCTCGGAAACCAAGAGAGAAAAAAGAAGTGAATTGCCCGTTTTTTGCGTTACCAACTGAATATTTTCCCCTGCGCCCAGTCTCCCTTTGCTTTCAGCAACCCGTCCAGATCCTAATTTATGCAAACCCAAGGCAGACATGAGCGAGATTTCCAGGCCAGACACAGAGACACAGGGACGGAGGCCAGATCACACATAGTGGGTAGTTTGGATATCATTTTATGCTTTCTTAACATATTTTTTGCCCTTGTTGGGTGGCTCTCGCCCACATTGCGTCACTCGCTGGGTCCGGGGGATTTCGCAGGCCATAAATCCGGAATTGTCTTTTGACACATGAATATGTTGTGCATTAAAGCAGACCCAGACCGAGGACGAGGGCCCAAAAGACACCCCCTCGCCGAAAGTCAGACGACATTTTTATTACGATCTGGGGAGCAAGTTATCCGCTGGATGGCCCGCGGCTGATGATGACATTCGCCTGGGCACTGGCCTAGAAGCTGATGCTGATTTAGGGTCATTACCGCGGGTTCTAGGGTTTGGGGAAGGGCTTGTGTCGACATCTAATGGGCCCTGCTATTTCCATTTCCATTTCCCTTTTCCATCTGCATACGGAGATCCAGAGATCCCAGAGTTGGTTTGAGCCAAAGGCAGGCCATCATAACCCAGGCGGATTCAATTTGCTGGCCTCCTTTGAAACCGAGAACTATGTGGAGGCTGGGAACCCCAACTGCCCATTGTCCCTAACATGCAACTTGCAATTCGCCAAATTATATGTTGGTCGACGAGGCTGATTAAATCTGCAGTCAATCGAGGCCTGACTCGAGAAACTGAGACTCAATCTTCCCATAAAAGGTCAAGAGAAATCTCAAAGAACGTTGCACTGACAAAAAATCGTATAAATAAAATATGGTATGTTTTCCTATATAAATAAACCAGTTAAGATTAAAAGCTTTTGGTTAAGACTGCTTAAACGTTTTCTAAAGACTTTCTTAACTTATAGGAAATGTTATCTTAGAAGAAATATTCCACATTTCGTCTCACTAATTTCTCCCGGTGCAGAAACGGCTCAGAAAAAGGTAATTTTTATGCCCAAATGGTCATGATTCGTGCTCGACTACGTTGGCCAGACATTTGGCCAAGTCTTGTCTGGCCAAACAACTTTACTTTGCGCGGCTCCGATCCACGGAGCGTCAGAGTGTAAGACAAACAAGCCGAAGGACATGTGAAGTGACTACGTCTGACAGCCCTGCTGTCCCCCCCTCCGATTCCCCTCCAGCTCGCAGGGGAACCAACTGTGTGGCAACTTCATCCAGCATCCAGTAGCTGCCAAGTATTTCTATTTGTATTTCATCGCCCCGGTCGAGCAGCTGCAATTTATTTGCCTTGGTCTTTGGTCTTTAGTCTTTGGGGCTTCGGTCGGACTCTGCTCCGGACTCTGGTCGTAGCTCTTCTTTTAGTTATGGCCTGCCCGCAGCACTGACGCAATCATCAAGGCACCATTCGAGCCCCATCCGAGCCCTGGCCTCGTGTTTTCCTATACATTATCACCTCGGCACAGCCTCCTCATCGATGTGGCGGATGCCCTCTTCTGGTCAAGACCATAAATTCCGCGCAGAAAGACGGCCAGTGATGCATAAATTATGTTGCCAACTGTTGTTGCTGGACTTCTATGACAAAGTCCATAAAAAAATTCATTACATTTATGGCGTTTTCTGTAAGTTGGGAATGAAATGTGGTCAGCCTTTTTAAACCTTCGTTAACTGATACTGGTTCTTCAATTAAGAATGTAAATGTCGTATGTGTTGCAGCACAAATACTGCCTAGATACTTAAATAGTCTAAAACAATTTTCTCATTAGGGTTCTAAAAGAGCTAAAAAATGTAATTTGCTAGTCTTGTACTTATTTCAAAGTATGCATTCTTAAACATAGGTTATAGCAGCTCATTAACTGTTTTTAACCAGGTATTTTAACCAGAAAATAAAAAGGACAACGAGCTATTAACTTGACCATTAGGAGCTCCTACTAAATAAGCAACCCTAAACATTAATTGTTTTTTTTTCAAACACAAATAATTACCTCTCCTGACTGAAACCCATTTGGGCCAAACCGCTTAATTATTCAACCACTAATCTGTAATTAATCTAAAACCTGGGCTACTTCCAGATACATAGGCGCCACCCGTAAGAGCCGCAAATGTGAAGTCGATATCGATATAAAAAAATAATACCACCCAAACCCAGCCCCTCGAAGGCGTGAACGGGGAGTGAAGTGCACTGAGCTCTTATTGACTCATAAAAAATCAAAGGGAGCATTAACAGGCGAGCTCTTAAATTTAATGTGATTATCTGGAGAAGTTAATGTGATTATTATCCGAGCGATGGCAACCAACACCTGGCAAGGACAACGGGGAATCCAGGTAAATGTGGCAACCAACACCCACCTACATATCCATCAGTCCTGCCTCCGGGCACTTCCCCTGACAGTGATTTCTGCAACAGTGTTGGCCATTAACTTGCCACTGGTGCCAAGTTTTCTTTCAATTTCACCGGTCCTACACTGGGGAAAATATATTTTAAAATCGAGCTCAAATGTATTTCAATTTCGTATATCCTACAACTTGTAAGAATTATAATTTTGTTTAAATGATCCCGATATTTCCCAATCGCTTTTTGTGGCTGTTAGAAGGCTTGAAGCATTTGCAGGAATATAAACTCAAGAAATTATTGGGGTATTTTCTTCAGTGCTTAGACTAGCTTTCGAGTCGAGCAGCATTGCGTGACGTAATGAAATTTTTATCACCTCTGGCTGAGGGATCTCCTCCGTCTCATTCTGTATCTGTATATCGGTGTCTAGGCTCTGTCATAAAATTTATGGTAAGTCATAAAGCGAGGGCGGTCCACCCGCAACCGAATGGGATGGTTAGAACTGCCCATGGGCTGGGTTCGGATGGATGGATGGATGCCAGGGGTTTCCAGAGTTCTTGGCGTTTCTGGGGCAGGTGCCGGCACCACCTGGTTGGGTTCGGGGTTGGAGCATTCGAAGCACTTGGTGCTGTTGGAAGCCCCGGGCTGCGGTTTACAGTTCAGCCTGTTCTGGTCAGCTCCTAATGTGCGTTGTGGATTTGGATATGCATGCAGGCAGCAGCCTCCGTGGGTGGTCCCAGTCAAAAGACAAACCCGCAAAGTCGCATGAGTGTGTGTGTGTTAAGTAAACAGAAACTTCCTGTGCTGAAATTTCTGCCGGGGCTTGGCAATTTATGAACAATTTTTGACAAGGCAGTCGAGGAGCGGTTTGGCCAACAGTGGAGCCTCCTCTGGGCATCGTTGCCAGCCAGAGCAGCCCGAGCAGCCCAGCCCAAACAAACACACACAAAGGGACGAAAGTGGAGGGAAACGCACATATTTTTCAATAGCACCCCGGGGATGCGGTAATTTATGGCTCTGACCGAGTGAGAGGAGCTGCTGGCCCGAAGCTCGCCGCCCGTAGTATTGACTTTTTTACTCCCAGCAGCTGCCGGCAGTCAAAACACCGAAAAAGAAAGAGCACACAGAGAACGAGAGCAGAAGGCACCAGGAAGAGCAGATTAGCATTGTTGCACTGACGTAGGCGTTGCTGCCACTGAAGTGGACATTGTCACCCAACCTTTCTTCCGCCCTACGGTTCAACACCCACTTCCACTTCCACGCGCCAGAAAGTTTTCAGCTTTTGTTTGTGTCGACTGCGGGTGAAGACGAGTGTTTTTGGGTCAAGCAAATATATACGTGTATACTATATATATTTGGGTCCTGTTTTCATTCGCCGTTGAAAAGTGGTTAAGGCTTTATCATCTTGTAAACGTGACGATGCAGAAGGCAGGAAAATAAAACGAAAATCCACCCAAAAAAAGGGTAGATTCTGCCACACACACACACAAGGAACAAAGCTCCCATTCGCTTTTTGCCACTACTTTTCTGCGTTCTCCACTGCGGTTTGCTTAACTCTCATCAGCTCTGGCGGATGAGTGGAATTCATGGGAAAAAAATCTGTTAAGATCTCTATAATTAACACAGCTTAGCGGTGAGATAATTGGATGTGAGGGTGTTTAAGTAATTTACAGAATGTTGAAAGCATATTTATTTAAAAGGTTAAGTACTAAAGAGCGAGAGGCGATGAAATGTAACTAGCTACTGGTACTTAAAACGCTGATATGTATATTATTTTGAACTAATTACCAAGATTTAATAACTACACTGAAATTCTTAGTTAATTCTCACTATTTAAGGTATTTCTTCCGCCACAATTAAAAACCTATAATAGTTTATTTCCAACAAGTAAGATTCGTTCCATGAAATTCCTAAAAAACAATATATAAATAAAAATCGTGTCACACTCATTCACAAAATCTCACGCTACTTTTCCGCTCACTTAATAGATTTTCATTTGAATTCATTCACTCAGTTATTCATTGGTCGCCGCCCTTGGTTTTTCCCAACATTTAAATATGTTAATGATAATGCTGCTAATGCCCATTATGTGTGCCTTTCTTCCCTCTGACATCCCCCAAGCCAGCAGCTGGAACTACCAGACATTTCACGCCCCACACCCCAAAGATCCCAACAATAACAAACCGAAGTTGGGAGCATAAATATAATAAAAGAAGAGGGAACAGACATGATAATAACCGCGACAAATTCACGGAAGAACGCAGAGCGAATTGCATTCGCCGTGGAACGAATCAGTCGAGTGGCCCGCAGCCTCCCCTTGCTTCCACAATTAACCCTCTGAGTAAATGAAATTTATAAATATTCTATATCATCGCTTAATTAAACTTAAAATAAACCGCAAAATAATCAGGACTAGCTCTTCACGTGCCATGTGGAGTTTCCATCGGGCGTGACAGGAAAATTGCCAGATGAAAAGGGAAAAAGAAGAACTCTTCACCGTCGGTCGTCAGATTGCAGACATAAATTATATAGGGAAGAGAGACTGACGGTCAGATGGTTATTTTGATTAGCGCGAAATTGTTGAAAAACATTTGGTGCCAGGGTGCAGAGATCCCCATCCATCCATGGCTGACAAGGCGGATCGAAAAAAATCATTGAAAATTGGGTCAATCGAACGCACTGGCATCTCGCATGCTGCAGAGAGTGTTTCTGTGAGTTATGGAACTTAGTTTGGTGAACGCATCTGCCCGAAAGTTTCACTGGGATTTGTGAAATAATTTTAAAAGTTGTAGTTCACTTCAAAAGTTTTGGTTAACGCGTTCAACTTTGCACATAAAATTGTTTTATTCATGTTTAAACTTTCGGTTGTGTGCAGAGAATTAAGCATAAATAAAAACAAAGACATTCTAATGTGGCAATTAAGACACTGGTTGAAGAAACTCAAACGTATTTATAAATCTGTGAATATAGTAAATTCTTTCCAGTTTTTTTTTATTTATTAACCCTCAACTCGGCAGTGCATTAGGCAGCCATAATCGCCTCTTTTGGCTGCACTCAGAGGCTACTCATCCCCTTGCTTACATCTTTTGCTTGCCCCCCATCGAAACTCATTATGGAACCCCACATGCGCATTGCTTTTGCGGCACTTAAGTGCTCCAAAAATGCCTAATTGCCAGCCATGTTATCAGGACTCGGATATATATATATGTGTTTTGTGCCAGATATAGTTTATTTTCGAAGAGAGAAAGTCCCCCTAGAGGGTTATCTTTTCCCTGTGCGTGGGAAGCTGCTGCTGCTGCTGCTGCTTCTGCTTCTGCAACTTGTGCGGGCGTGAGAAATTTCCCCATGAACTGCACTTGTGGCTTGGATTACTTATAGGTTTTTTTCTTTGCCCGACAGCAGATATAATTGAGCGTAAAGTAATTAGCATTTTGGTTAATCGATTGCCTGACAGAGTCATATTAAGCTTCGTTTAAGCAGCTTCTGTGTGGAATTGTGCCACGAAAATCGACTGGCACATACTCTCAAATTTCTTTTTTGCTCAGCAAGCCTATCAGATTCGATTCCCACAATCAATTGCAATATCGACTGAATGCGGAACACGCGCCGTCGCTATTTCACTCTTCCTGTTTGGTGTCCTGAATGTAAAAGAAGCGTTGAGGAACAATAGCAGGCAATGAAAAAATTAAATACAAAATAATAAAAAATAATTTACGGGCTCATTACGAGAGTCATGTCGAGAGCCTGGCGGTGGTGGGTAATGAAGGAAGCAGAGCAGGGGAGGGGCAGGCACCCGCCCGGAATTCGTCGGCAATAAAAATATGAGACGCTGACGGGTCTAAGGTACAGTGGAACCAACTCAAAGGACAATAAATAAATATAAAAATGTATTAACACCTCAGAATATGCAGAATATGCATTCTAAACCACTCCTTAAACTTTTACATTCAAGCTAATCAATTTTGTATTTTACTCCTTTTTTATTGCCAGTTCCCCTTCACTATCTAATCATGGAATGCCAAAGGACCTTGGTTCAGCACAGACCACTGTGCGAGTGTCACCATTGGGAATGTCAGCCTGCAGATCGCCTGCAGGCAATGGCTCCTGGCTGCTGGCTCCTAGCTCCTGGAACACCCCTCACCTCAGCCCGGCAAGCGGTCGCAAATAAAGCACTCAACGCGGGTAGCTGGCAGGGATGAAAGGAGGTCTCTGTCTCACCAGGGGTGGCCTGGCTGTCTACTGAGGGACTGAACTGGCTTTGGGCCGGCTCTCGGAGGATGGGGCGGGGGCAACCGGAGTGGAAGCCACGGCGTGCTCAAGTGCCGGGCCCGCCTGCTTTCCATTCAGTGCCGGCGTTTTCTCTGCGATCCAGCCTCGCATTTCGCTTCCGGGCACAGTCCTCCTCCTCCTCCTTCCCCTCCTCCTCCCGTTTGTTTGCATACGCAGCGCTGGCAGGACGAGGGTCAGGGACATCAACCTGGGGGATGCACAATGAGGGGGAGCTGCTGTTTGCACAACGCATTTCTGGTCCATTAAGTAGCGACGTTGCTGTTGCAGAGAGGTAGAGAAGGCAGTAGTAGTAACCCTCCGCCCGGGCCGTTTGTCATTGTTGTGTGCGACTTTTCTCACTTTGGGAAAACGGCGGAGGACGAGGGATAGATGCATAGGTATCCACGAGATACAATTGCTTTTGGCTAGCACGCGTCTCGCTGGCTTGCCTTTGTTTACTCAGACATTTTATTTGCAGCTTAGCCGATGCATCTGCGGGACAACCCTCCGCTAATCACCCATCATGATTGTGGGAAATCGGGATTTTTCCCCAGCTTTGGCTTAATTACCGGCGGCGTTTATTTATTTTGTTATTTTTTGTGAGCCTCAGGATCATTTTGATTATTTCTTCCTAAGCCGCTAAGATGATTTTGGCATTTTCCCAAGGCTAGAGGGGATTTATCCTCAAAAGAGTAATAGATTTTCACACGCAACTTGTTTGCCTTTGTGGAAACTAGTAAGTTCCTTTGGAATTTTAAGCTAAATTGGTACATTTTTAATAAATTGAAAAGTGTTTTAGAACAATCAAAGTGTTAAAAATATATGAGCTGTAAATATCTTGAAAGTTTTATTTAAAATTTAATTTTCAATTTTAGAAATAGTTTTGTTACAATTGAATTGAATGGATTTATTTATTTATTTATATAGGCTGTTAGATATGTTCTACTAAGGTTTATCCTGGATTACTTTACTATGTTTTCATGAGAGATTAAGGAATATGTTGGGCAATTTCCCAAGGATGACGAGAGTCTTTATTTCTGATTTAATCCTCACACGCAATCGTAATTCCTTTCTTTCCTTCTTCTCATCCCCCATCAACCCGAGGCGAACCATTATATCCGCCTTTTAATGGACGCAACAATTTGTCTAAGCAGATAATTGCCCAAAAAAAAAACCGAAATTATGAAGTTCAACGTAAATGGGGAAAAGCTCAAGTCAATTGGAAGTTATGCAACTCATTCAGGGGCGGGAATGGAAATGGAATTAGAAGACTCTCCCATTTCGTGTCTGGCCACCACCAATCATGCAAAAATCCAAAAAAGCAACCAAAAAAGAACCTCACCAAGAAGACCAAAAAAAAAACATAAACAATTGAAACTGATTAAATTAATTTGATAACAAGTCCGGACTGACTGACAGACGGAGCATTGAAGCACTTTAGATACGAGTGCGACTGAGGAGCCTCGATTCCTCCGAGGGGTGAAAATGCGGAGCACTTCAGGGAATTTCCCCCCGAAGTATGCGTGCGTGTGTGTGTGTGCATTGCTAAATTGGAATGTGAAATATGATTTTAATTTAAATAAATTTAGTTTAATTGAAAGCCCAAAGCAATTACAGAAGTTTAAAATGCTTCCGTTTTTTGTTGACCTTTTCGATGGCTATAAATTTTGAAGATTGCCTGGTCACTTGGATGAGTTAAAGTTATGGCTTCAAATAAGTGGCTCTTAGGCTAAGCAAAAGTCATTCATCTGCCAAATTGATCCAAATCTATCTAGAAGACACACAACTAAAATAAATATGAAAAATGTATGGTATACTAATAAACAGGATACTCGTCTTGGCCTGACCAACTTCACCCTATAAGCTCAATGAACAACTTTTTTAATAATAACGACTATGGAAGTTTTTGCCATGTTCGTAGCTCAAATAAATCAAATATAGCATACACTTTTTTGGCAACTGGTGACGATGAAGTTTGCATTGCCAATAAATGAAAATGCAGCCAGAAAAAGTGTTTTCCTTTTATTACCACTTTATCCGATTAAATTGAAACTATTTTTCGACATAATTTACGAGTGTATTCAAATGGAGAATATAGTATTTACTGAGGGCTTTATGGGGGGAGTGGTATTATGTACGGGCACCTTATTTTCTTGTATTACAAAGCTCATTACAACTTTCGAATTGCTGAACTTCTATAGCTTCCGAGGTTGCCCTGGCATGCGTGTGTGCCAGTTAAGGTGTGAAAGCTTGTGTTGTTTATGTTTTCGTGGTTATTATTGTCACACCCCGCCACGCATGAACAACAACATCCGCATCCGCAAATCATTTAGTTATTTAATTAAGCGCAAGTGCAGTCGTCAATCGAGGGGGCGTGGTCACCTAACCATAACCGATTTTTCGGTATTGTTGTTCGAAAATATTTACGCAACGCGCGGAGGGTGTTGGGTTAGAGAAAGCCACTGAAGGGCCGATGACTTGCAATTGCAGTTTGACGTCGGGAGGGTAGAGATCGAAATGCAGGGCTGGAGTTGTGGGTTGCCATCGTTAAGCCACCGAGGCGAGCTGGATTATGAGTGGCAACTGAGATTTGGCCAGCCAGCGAAACGCTGCATGTGACACTCGCTATGTTTCCCTTGCCACTTCGAGCTACATCATCATCATCATCGTCATCGTTGCAACAGCATGGGCATAGCTGCCTCCTATGTATGTCTGCTGTTCATTTGCCAATTATGTAGCCAGACAAGGCATCTTGGCAACGGAATGAATTCGTACACAAAACAGAAATATTAGAATCTCTTTTGCCAATTAAAATAGTAAATTAATGCAAGACAAAATTTACATTTAAATAAATTATTTTACTACATAGTACTAAAAAATATACATTCTTCTATTTAGGAATATAATTGATGCCAATTTTAATATTTAATTTAATATTGTTTAGTCATTCCTTATTATTTAGACATAATATAAGGATGGTTGAAGGTTTACCATAGTGTTATGGAGTCCCTATAAAAAGAAATTTTAATAAAACATATCATATAATATTTAGTTACTAACTCAGAGTCTACAAAACAATGTTTAATTTTTCTTTTCGTTTCTAAAAATTGTATGGTTTTATATAATAATTACTGAAATATTTAATACAGACAAGAAAGTATATGTTTTTAATACGGTTTCTCAAAACGATGTTTTATTCGTTTTTAGATTTGCTGCTGATTGAAATTCTTACTAAAAACCTACACTATTATTTCCAATTGCTAACTGAATATATAGACTTAGTTTCTCCCCGTGTTGCCAAAAGACAGGTGGCAGGGAACAAAGAGCCGGGATCCTTGTTTATGTTGTCGTGGCAAGTTGGCAACACATGCCGCACGCTCGAGCACATCTAATGGCTTCGATTCCAACTGCAACATTAATTATGCCGAGGGTGAAATATTTTTGGCCACGCACACAAGAGATTTAGCTTAAGTTCTAAACCCCGTGATGCTGCTGGGCCCCTAATTGAGTTCACATTACTTGCCGAAAATATGTTTTGTATTTCGACCAAATGTTCGCAGGCTTTTATTAGGCAAACGTGAGTTGGCAACAATTTCCATTGTGCACGGGAAAATCATGTTCAGTTCTGCAGTGATGAATCTTTCAACCGCGCCAGTTGAAAGTGTCAAACCATTTAGAGAGATGGGGTTGAGATTAGCAAGTGTTGATAGACAGACCCGAAACGTGACTTGCGAAATGTCGATGGGTTATACGTGGACATGGACCTGGGGATCTGTTCAGACAGCTGCCAGGGATACAAAGTTGGGAAAAGTTACGCCAGGATTATTGAGCGAAGTGTGAAGGAAACTTTTTGGGGGCTGTAAAATGGCAGCGGGAGTGCTGACTTACAATATGGTTTTAATTGGTTGTGTAGGCTTAAGGATAGGCAAGTTAAATTGTGATAGTCTGGAAGGGGGGGAAATGTTTAAAGGGCTTAGGTCCTAGATTTAACTAAATCATATGTATCCTTTTTAATCATTAATTTTAAAATGGAAACGTTCGCCATATTATTGATCTGCAATAATGAGGTCCCCTCAATATGGTTTTATTTGGTTGAGTCTGCTTAAGGATAACTTAAAGTTAAATCTTTAATTTATAAATAATCAATCTATTCTAAAAATTGAAAAATAATGGGATTTGATGTTTAATTATGGTGGATTACGTTTGCCACATCATTAAATTTTCATTGAGATGACATTTCAAATAACAAAGAATAATAAATATAAAACAGATCTTAGATAATTGATAATAAACAAAGATATCATATAAGTAAACACACTTCGATATAAACCAGGCTCCTTTTAACATTACCTGTAACTTCAATATAGAACCTCTAGCTGCTCTACCAAACGGAGACTTCTCTAATTATCTAATGGTGTCCCCAACCGATGCTCCCAAATTATTTTCACACACACACACCTGAAAAATGTTTTAACTGTCTTTCAACCGGAGTGACCCCTTCGGTCACTCATTGCAACCGCAAAATCCATCAACTGTACCGACTTTACATATCCGCTCATTTCGCTAACGAGCTCGGGCCACAGGACCAAAACCGAGACCCCGCCCCCTCTTGATCCGCACCTGACATGGTTTACATAGAGCTCAGCAATTTGGGGCGCACAGGGAGCGGGTATCGGGGATCGGGGTTCTGGCATAACCTAACGAACAGTGAATGCCATGTCGCAGCTGCAAGTGCATAAAACTCTTCTTCGGGCGACTCGCCTTCACGTTGCTGGAGCTGCTGCTGCTGCTGCCGTTGGGTTGGGTTGACAATTTAATTGATGTGCACTCACACAAAGGCTTTTGAAGCGACCGCTAAAAAAATATATAAAAAAAAAAGTGACACCTACCCGACGTTGCGAACACATAGTGAAGGACCGAAAGTAGGTCAGGCATGCAACCCGCTGTCAGCGCTGAATAATTGGAGAGGGTTTCGTCGGGAAACCCACCCAATCCCGATCCGAAACCCCAAAGCCCAAAGCCCGACACCCCCAAACCCGAAATCCCAATCCCGAAACCCCGAGCACTGGCAACCGCAATTGTAGGAGCTCGCTGGCACCGCTTAATGGGTTTTAATTCTGATTTCGTTTGACACGCGGCTGCCACAACTAATAAATTTCCGGGGGCCATGTCAAGTGGAAAGCCTCAACTGGCCATCGCCCATCCTCCCACATACCACACATCACACACTGCCCACCGGAGCCATATCATCTTTGATTGATTGTCTGCTGGCGCTCGACGGATGATAAGCGGGCCAAGAAGCCGGCTCCGCGTCCTGAAGCCAAATCAAACATGAATTACGACGAGTGGCAACGGATGATAAGCGGCCAGATAAGCGCCTGATTAGCCCCTGTGTTGCAGTTGCAGCCCGGTACAAATATTTACCAAGTTATTCACAAGTGACGCGATGCAATCTGCGGACCTGCTCCTGCTCCTGCTCCCTCCTGCTGCCCATCAATCACCCAGCCTGTTTGCACACACACACACACGCTCACTTGCGAGTGTTGTAAATTTAACAACATAATTTTTGATAATTTTTCCGTATCTCCCCATATACACCCGTTCACGTGTACGTCCGCCACCCAGAGCAAACAAACACTTTGCATGTGTTTTACGACTCCACATGGATTTGTACCCACTTGGTCGGGTCGGTCCCCAGCTATCCCTCCGGCTACTGATTTATTTTTTATATGCATTGGGTTGTAAATTCTTTGCCCGGGCCCTGTGACACATTGTAAAACAATTTTCCTCACTTTTATTAGCCCGGCAATCTTTTCTGCGGGATTTGTGGGTGTTTTCTTGGGCGAAAAATAGCTAGACTTGAGACAGATACATGTGAATTTTTTGGTAAAGGAATAAATTGGTGAAAATGGGATTAAATCTTCATTGGTTTATGCTGGAAAAGCATGTATGTTTATGTCAAGCCGTTTTGGTTATTTGAGTGGAAATTCGGCAGATAAAAACAAATCCGATAAAGGAACACAAACTTCGTTTGATACAAGAGAATATTTTATAAATTTCAATAAAATATTAGTAGTGCTCTCTTGACTCTGATTTTTTGCCTTATTGACCTTTTTTGTGAAGGTATTTTCGAGTATTTTAAGCACATGACTTGAGCCAAAATTTAAATAAAACCTATATTGTGTGAGCAAATAAAAACAGAAATATAATCTGTGACCTGCTTGTCAGAAGGCAGAATCAACTTTTCAAGTTGAACCCTGGTGTTTATGGGCCAGAAAGCAATTAGCAGCATGTATTATTTACCAAGGAGTAAATGAATCAGGAAAATCTGTCTTCGTTCGCCCCAAAGCCACGATGCCAGAAACAAAAGAAGCACACAGAATATGCATGTATATTTTTGCAATTCCACAATCTTGGCTTTGTGTAAATCAAATTTGGTTTAAGCTCGGCCGGTACACAAAAGTGCCCAGAATTGGTCAGTTAATTGACAAACAATCTCTGACTACGACTGGCGGCCAGTGAGAATGAATTTTCCGGAAATAAGCCTGGTATATTTTTGCGAGAAAACTCACCGATTAAACGCAACACCTCGTGCAAATTGAGGAAGATGTTCAGGTGGGGCTGGCCACTGGCGACCAGGGCCAGTAGTAATCCAATTGTCAGGCAGTTCGGGCCCATCTTCGGATCGTTATGTTCTTTTATTTAGATAGCTCTAGGGTCTTAGAGTCTATTTTATTCAATTATTTTGAGCTTTTAAGAGTTTTTCCTTGGCACTGGCAAAAACTTAATTTCCGCTGCACTTTTGGCTGTTCACTTTTGCGTTTGAATTTGAATTTTATAATCCCGCAGATTATTACAGCAATTATTTGTCAGAGCATTTGGCACTGTGCCTTATTCTGGCCGTTCTGGGTAACTCGGGCGCACAGAGTTCCCAATACGAGTCGAACCGAATCAGAGTCTCTCCCGTTTTCCTCGCACTTTTCCGCTGCGAATTCACGTTGATGCGCACACCGTGACGATTTCCCAACGACTGTTCAAATTTGACTGAGCGCGGCAAAAACATCGATGTCAGTATTTAAAAAAAATGCGATAGCTTTTCCGACATCGATATATTCGTGTCCGTTGCAACTTCAAACATGTTCGAGAAATGGGTCCCGTGAATGTTACTCAGGCGTCACAACCCAGTGGATGTTGGACTCTAAGCGAGGGTGGGAGGAGTGTCCAACCAGCACAGCGTATAACAGTTCATATGGCCTCGGAGGGGTAATGGTAATTCTCTTTAGGAAGAGAGACATGCCCCAACCTTTGCGGCTCTCTCTTCAAGAGCAACACGTTCGCAGGAGAAACTCAATCCGAATTTTCAGAAGTTTATGTTTTCAAACTTTTTCAAGCTAAATGATTATTATTTTTTGTAAAAGTAAAATAAAACAACCATTTAAGTTTTACAGACAGGCATTGTTCGAGTATCAAATAATTAAACCAAAACACGATCTTATAAGAAACCCCCATTTGAGCTCCCGAACTATTTAGGTTAGGATGCAGTCGCACATCCGCTGGCTAATGCGCTGGCGCAAGTCCTTAACGCGGTGGAGGAGTTTTTCGTCGCCAGGTTTGTCCTGGCATCCGGCGAGAAGGTTATACAAATCTTGCACTGCCTCCAGACATTCGCATTGCTGGGCGAGACGTGGATTTTGACAGAAGAAATTGTTGCAGGTGACGGGGTCGCATTTGTGGAACGTTGCACGGAGCTCCTTCAGGCCGCAGTTGCGGATATACTGCCGGTGGCACATCTGACGATAGTAATCCCGGAGCTGGCGCTTTTTATCCGCCCGCATCATGTCCCGGATGAAGGGGGCATCCGGCTCACCGCGTTCTTTGGGGTTACAGATCTCGCAGCTGCATCCTGGTGGCCGACAAGTTGGGCCCTCTTTCATTCTCTTGCCCTTTTCTCGTCTGCCCGTGCTCTTGTCCTTGCGCTTGTCCTTGTCATGCTTCTTATTCTTGTCCTTGTCCGCTTCTTTTTTTATTGGTGTATCCTTGTCCTTGGGCTTGTCAGTGGGAACGTCGATGTTCTCCTTGGGAATACTCTCAGGAACATCCAATCCGGCATCTGGACCTTTGGTAGTTTCCGTATCCGTTTCTTTAACAGGTGGTCCCGACGGTGGTGCCCCTTTGCCCGGAGGAGGATCACTAAATCTCCCAGGCTCGCTGGGTGGGTCTCTTTCGTTTTCCCGCTGAAATTTCTCTCGATCATCAGTCTTCTTTTTCTTTTTGTCCTCGTCTTTGTCATTATCCGTGGAGCCATCCTTTTCCTTCTTGTCCCTACGTTTGTCGTCACCTCCGGATGTATCTCCTCCTTTATCTTTGCCTTTATCCTTGCCCTCATCCTTCTGCTTCTTTTCCTTGTTCTTATCCTGCTTCTTGTCTTTGCCCCCATCCTCGCCCGTGTCCTTTCCCGTGTCCTTGCCCGTGTCCTTGCCCGTGTTCTTGCCCGTGTCCTTCCCCGTGTCCACATCCTTCTGTTTCTCCTTGTTCTTGTCCTTTTCATTAATCTTGTCTTTTCCCACACCCTCGTCCGTATCCTTGTCCGAGTTCTTGCCCGTGTCCTTTCCCGTGTTCTTTCCCGTATTCTTGCCAATGTCTTTGCGCGTATCCTTGCCCGTTTCTTTGCCCGTGTCAGTGGCCGTGTCTTTATCTTCGTCATCCCCTTCGCCACCGGGTCGACTACCACCACCACCACCACCCTGCCCATCGCCACCTCCTTGACCGTCCTCGTCGCGTGAATCCTTTGTCTCGCAGCACATCTCGTAGATCTTGCAAAGCGGATCCGGTGATGGCTCCTGCTCGAAGCATTTGAGGAACCTCTCGTACAGCTGGTCGTAGTCCTTGGGCTCTGGACTCTTAATCGTGTTCTCCTCGCGTATCCATTGCTGGAACTCTTCGTTATAGGGCCGGGGATCAAGCTGGTACTTGGCCCACTCGTACTGGGAGCACGCATTCTGCTCTCCACCGCAA
>JAEIHY010004475.1:0-22177 GCA_018904565.1 Drosophila tsacasi
TGATGCTGATCAAGAATATATATACTTTATAGGGTCGGAAATGTCTCCTTCACTGCGCTGTAAACTTCTGACTAAAATTATAATACCCTGCAAGGGTATAAAAACGAGTTATAATAATAACAATGAAAATAACCGTATTTAATGAACCTTACTAGTTCTTCAAAGTCCATGACATGTATAATCGTTCTGAAATTAACATGGTAGTTATAAGTTTGTAGAGTTTACAGGAAGGTCATCTCCGTCTCATTTGTTAATCATTCCCTAAGTACCGGGCATCTGCAAGGTCGACATTCGCGACTTTCCACTTATATAATTATTACCCAAGGCGTCTCAAATACACAAGATACTCTAGAATTCTCCGAGCAATATGTGACGATAAATCAGTGTTTCATTTTGTAAGTACACCAACCGCCAATTGTAAAGCACACTCACTAAAGCCACAAGACACAATAGGGTAAACACACTTAACAATAAATGCCGCCCAGCTTAGATGCGACTAGATAATAAACTACTAACTAGAGCTAGAGTAAGTCCTTGGACCGGTGGCGCTCTTGGATGAGCAGCGAGGTAAGTGGTTGTTCCAGTGGTTGAGTTGCAATGCATTGCAATCGGTGCAGCATTACGATTTGATATGGAGTTAACCCTAGACCTAGTCTGACGATAGTTTCTCTTCCTTCCAGTGGCCATCGATCTGATCGTCCAGCACATCCGGGACTTTCTGAACAATCGCTCCCGCCACGGATCCACCGGCAACATGGCGCTCTACATGAACCTGGATCTGAATGCCACGGGTGCCGGATTCGCGGGCCCAGGTAAGGCCAGCCGCCTCCACAAGCTGCAGCACAAGGCGCGTCCCCACTAACCATACCCTAACTGGAGCGGATAACCAACCCGGATTACTAATTAACCACTGCATGCGATCGGGCCGTTGCTCCGCTGTGTATATAAACATATATAGTATCTTCTGTTATGCTTTGTGTTTCCCTGTCGAAGATGGAACCGAGAGCCAGCACGGCACCTACAATGCCATCCGGCGTTTCTCTACGCTCTGCAAGGAGCTCAACATGCAGGGCAACTTCTTCTTCGAGACGAACAAGAACCTGCCGCACCACTGACCTGGTCTTTCTGTGGAATCCCTGGGAGAAGTACAGGCCAGGCACGGCTCCTGTAGGCAAATGTTGAATATATTATTATTGTACCCATAGACATATTTTTTCAGTAAACCCGATTTGACAGGAAAATGTGATTTTAATGGTTAATTTAATTGTAAACCTCCGGCTGAGGGGAGCATTCCGTGCGGGATATCTGAACATGGAACCTTTATATAGAACACTGAATTCATGCTCAAAGATTCCTGATTTTCCTACATCTTGCACTTGTACATAGCGTTTATTTTGCGCACATCTCCGGCGGAGAAGCCTCGGCGTTGTCCCATTTGGCTGGCATCGGCACCGGGACGCAGAGCCTTCAGCGTCGGCTGACCATTCCGGGTGAAGCTGGTGGACGAGTAGTGCATCACGCTGGCATAGTCATAGTCCACACCAAAGCCCGACTGGGTCCTGGAGCTGGCCTTCTCAAAGTTGACCATCATCTCGGGCTTGATATTGTCGCTCATAACTCGGACATAGGCATCCCGCTCGTGACGATTCTGCTCGTGGAAGAATCCCAAGGCATGCATCAGCTCGTGGATGGGAGTGCCGTAAGTCCTTAGGCAGTTGGGGGACTGCAGATTCACCTCCTGGCGCCCTCCCAGGCGACCAATGCTGCTCCAGCAACCAGACTTTCCACTGCCAATCGAGATGTAATCCTTCTCAGTAGTCCGGGGCTTGAAACGCACACAGGTTCTGGTGTGGTATTCCTTTAAGGACATAATTAGTTGGGGGTTTTAAATAAATAAATACGTATTCAGCATTACCTTAAAGGCATGATTGATGTTCCCCAACTCCTGGGAGGTAAACGGACCCTTGATCTCATATGGCACCACGCCACCCGGCCAGCGGGAGCTCAGCGCCAGGATGCCATTCCGCGTGCCATTGGATCTGGACTCTGTATAACTCAGGGGAATGAGTATATCTCCCTCGTAGTACGTGCCCAGTTCTTCGGGATTCTGTTCGGACTCCTCGTTGTGAGCTTCGACCAATGCACCTGTTGTCTCCACATCCGGATTACCGAATATGGTATCGCCCAAGTCGGTCAAGTCAATCATCTCCTCGGAGTCCACATCCTCCAGGGGCATGGAATCTCCCAGATAAATGCCAAGCAGCACCAGGAGCAAGGAGAGGTATGATTTTCTTTGGAACTTTGCCATTGTACCAAGTTCTCGTTCTGCTGTGACTCCATTTACTACTGGCATTATATAGTCTCACCTAGACCTCCAAAATTTGGCGACTTGTTGTCGGCCTTTTTGTTACACTAATTTTCTAACTACTTATGCTGAGTTCAATGCGATAAGCTGGTGCTTTGTAGGTGGATTCATTTGCATAAAGTACGCTCTGCATATCCGCGTGCCTCGTGATTTATGTAGAATTTTATGCATTCCCCTGTAATGTGTCAATTTGTAACTAGACTAGAGGAATTTTTGCACCTTTTTCTACTGATTAAGCTAAGTTTTTGCACGTTTATTCGTTTTTGTACATCCCACAATACTTTGCCAGAAATACATGATATTCATTGGATTTAGAGAACATTGTTTAAGAGTGTTCCATAAATTGACTAAATTGTCCGAAAAATGTCTTTAATATTTAGGGTTTTATGCATATTCAAGTTCAAGACAAAAAAATAAAAAGTAAAATAGAGTTCTTTAAAGTTATTTAATTTACCCCTGTGTAGCTGTTTCCCTGTTCTTCTTTTAAATCTGGGCGGTAAACTCAAGTGTGACCACCATTAGATACGCTAGCACCTAGCGTTGCCAGAATTTTCCTTTCCGAGCCACCAGCGTTGCCAAGCTTTGCTTTGAAAATACCTATAATATCCGTAAACCATGTCAAGTTGATCATTTATTTCGCCTTGTGTCTTTGAAAAAAGACACTAAATTAATTTGGAAAAGAATTCAGATTTTTCTAATTTATTACAAGAATGTAAGATTTTTCGATGTTTTTTTAAGGCAGATTTTAAATTTTGAAAACATCGACGACCATCGACATCCGTGTTTTCGGTCTTCACTAGCGCGATCTAAAAAAGGGATACATTTGGATAGGTTTTATTTTAAAATAGGAATTTATGTAACGATGTGGGCTGTTTCAGGCGTTTATGTATTGTAATTCATGTATTCGTCTTAACAAAAATAATATCAAATAAAAGTATCGTTATTTCGATATTTGGGCAAACAAAAATCGTGATATAAATATATCATCTTTAGAAAAATATCGATATATTGATATATTATGTACCACCTACTAAATACAGGTGTGCGCGGTCATTCGAAAAAAGATTTTGAAAAGCACGAACGGAACGTCGCGTAGCGCTCCGCGGAAAACTATAAATTGCTTGAAAACCGTCGGAACGTTATTTTTGTTGGCTGTTGGGCTCCGGTGTTGGTGTTGGCCAATGTGTGTGCGTGTGCGTGAGAGAGTGCTGCTTGCAGTTCAAAAGGGCAGCAGAAGCTCAACTCTCTTTTAAGCCAGCTCTTCTGCGCGTGTGTGTGTGATTTAGGGTAAAAATTCTGGCCAGCGTGAAAAAAGGCGAAATTAGATTGGCTCAAAGCGGAAACGGAATCTCTGTGCTCAATATTCAAATTCAGGCTAGAAAGTGTCGCGTGCGAAAGTGTGCAAATAATACAACTAGCGAAAAAAGAAAAATATAAACTGAAGGAAACCTGTTCTAAGCCAAGTGCGGCAAACGTGTCGCGCGTGTGTGAGTGTGCGTGTGGGAGAGGCAATAGAGCAATAGAAAAGAGCAGAATGCAATAAATAATAACAAACAAAGCTCAATGCCCAATGAATCAAAATCACCTGGATGAAAACTATTAGCCAAAACGAAAACCTTTACACGAAAACCCTTTCCAATACGATTTGTGGCCACAATTCAACGATCATGGCTGTGACCGCGAGTGCGTCACCAACACAACGGCAAAAACAACAGCAACAACAACAACAGAGGAAAGCAGCAGTAGAAACAACAACAGCAAGAACAACAACGAGAAGTCGAGACCGCACGAAAAGCGCAGCTCAAATTACGACGCCAACGTCGTCGCATTTGCTCAAGCGCGCCATTTCAGTTTTTTCGTCGCCTCAATGGATACCGCTCTTCATATTAATTTATTTAGCAACAGGTGAGAAAGAGAGAGAGAGAGCTAGTTGAAATGAGAGAGAGCTCTGGAGAGGACATTTCCACTCCGCCGAGTGTGTGTGTTGTGGATGCAGGGGGGAAGATGAAGTGGTGGGGGAATACAAACAATTGTCAGGGACATCCAAAGAGTGGCAGCGCTCTTTTGGAGCCGGAGAGCGTGTTTACATGAATCGTTCTTGGTACAGTGAAAACTCCGTAAGGGGAACACTCAGTGTAAATTCATATAATATAA
This sequence comes from Drosophila tsacasi, assembly GCA_018904565.1. Taxonomy (NCBI): domain Eukaryota; kingdom Metazoa; phylum Arthropoda; class Insecta; order Diptera; family Drosophilidae; genus Drosophila; species Drosophila tsacasi. Next base: position 4,520 of record JAEIHY010004475.1, read on the forward strand.
TAATTCTGTTTATGAACTATATTTTCTTATATTTTAACTGTATTTTTACACAAGTTAATGAAATAAGATTCAATTATTATATTTACACTGTTTAGCTGATGGAAGCTGCACTGTACGTAGATTATTTGCTGAGCCACATGCATTTTTTGGAGTGGAACATTTGCTGATGTTTTCAAAAGCTCTCATTTCGAAACAAGAGCAACAGGTCACGTGTATGTGTGTGTGTGTGTGTCAGTCTTGGGATGTGGCCAAAGGAAAAGTCATTTTGGGGAAAGGAATTTCCATTGACTTCGGGGCATTCAAGAAACTCGTTGAACGGGTTTTCCTTGAAGAACAGTGACTCATGACGATGGTATACCTGAACCTGAAGTTTGATTGTGTTAATTATCCACTCATTTCATATTTATTTTTGACGGCTGTGTATGCTCTGTTCTTATCGCCGAAATAAAAGGAATGAGAAACTTAACGTCAAATGTATTAGCTTCGATCACGTATTTATTTATATTCGCTTCGTAGAAATTATGCTCGGTCGCTGGGCAAGGTTATTAATAATATTAATAAGCGATCAAGTTTTATGGTTGACACTTTTTACTCGATTTTTATAGAGGGGTTGAATATGTACGACGGGATTTGTATTACCAAAATGCTTAAAATCACATTATTATATTTAATAAAAGACCCGGAAACCTACAAATAAATATATCATCTGCTTCTTTTTACTATTTGGTGCCCCATAACAACTGATTTTCTTTCCATTTCTTCTGCATTTTTAACAATATATATTATTTGAAGGAGTTTGCAAGCTCCGAATCTGATTACTCCCATAATTATCACATTAATAGATTCATAACTCTTGCTGACTCATTGTGTGTAATTATCAGTTACATGTTGTCCGAGTCTCAAATTTGCTGCTTTCTTAGCATTTTCTGTGTCCCCTTTTCACTGGATTGTGCAAAACCGACCTTAAAAAAACTCAGTTTATTTATTTACAATACCCACCATCCATCCGACTGTTGTTACGCATAATCTTATCTTTTGGCCGGAAAGTAGAGTACAACAGTTGCAAAAGCGCGACCGGCGCAACGTCAGCAGACCGCAATTCGATAAGGAAAGCCACATGAAAAGGCTACACAAAGCGGAGAGAGAGTTCTCCCTTCCAGTTCGATGTTGGGAAAGCCCTGAAATGCACCAAAGAAACTTGTTTTCACAGCAGCTTCCATCAAGAAAACAATTACCTTTCAATTAGAAAGGGTTTCGGCATTTGTTCTTTCAAAAGAAAAGCCATTTACTTTTACATCAGTTTAAATAGTTTTTAATGGAAATTTGCTCACTTTATAAGAATAAGAAATAACTTTTAATTTTAATTGTAAACGTAATAAGGTTGAATAAACCTTTATAATATATTTAAGAAACATCTCCTAGTTATAACTACCCCAAGCCTAAGAGATAAGAAACCGTGGGGGTATATTTTATCAGTAATTATTTGACTTTGCTTAATGCCTGGCGGGGAGGAAAACTCACAAAAGAAAAAAGGTAACAGCCAGACAGAGGTTTTCCATTTCGCCGCTGGGAAATCCCTGAAATGCATCGCAACTGGTTTAAAGCAGACTCCACCATAAAATCCCAACGATCATCAGCGTCAACTTCACTTCGAGAATGGTGTCTATCTGATTTTCCTTTGAATTTCCGCCCTAAACACAACTATAATCCATCATATTCAGGGAAAAATCGCGGCACAGGTATACAATATACTCTCTGGAAAAAAGTGGAGGGCAGGGAATACGAATATTAAGAAAACTACCTGCATTGCGTTAACGATAACAACACGTGACCTCGCGGGTCAGTGGAAATACGCTACACTGGCACATAAATGGGAATCGGGGAATGGAAATTGTATGCGGGACGGACACACCCGCGTTCTCCGGTCTCCGGTGTCCGGTCTTTTGGCCTGGTCAAGTGTTAAAGTGCAATCGGCCGTGACATGGGCCTACGCAGCCAGCCGGCCGCGACCATTGCCTGACGCTGGCCATTAGTGCAAGTCGTTAGCCAGCTCTATAAAAATAGCCAGTGTAGAACTAAAAAATAACTGATTTGCCCCCAGTTCCTAAAGGTTGGAGGTAATTTACACACGGTAATCAAAGTGTAGGGAGGAGGAGTATATGTGGCATGCAGGAAATAGTATGTGTCCTTTTCTTTTAAACTCTAGATCTTGATACCTTTAAAAGCTATATACCTGAATTTTGTTATGCTTTAATAAGAAAATGTGAGCAACTAGCTTTCTCAGATAACACCAACTTTTGAGGGATTCGATGGCACAAAGCAATGCTCTCTGAGGGTATTTTATGGTCGGTAATATTGTTCTTACTACCTTTTTTTAGTTGCAGCGTTGCCAGTTTTCAGCGGCTGCATCGATTAGCCCACCTTGGGAATTTACCACGACACAAAAAACCGCAAATATGAGAAAATCAGGGAGACACAAACCCCAGACAGAAATAAAAAGATATTGCCGCTTTCGCTTTTACTTGATTTTATTTTACAAATTTCGATGCAAACAAATGTTTAAAATTTGTGGGCGTTGTTCAATGCTGTCTCTCTTGGATTGTCTTTATCGCGGTGATCACGTAGTTGCGTTTTATCTGACGCTATTTGCATACGCAGCGCGCTGTTACCAGCAACAACAAATTCCATTGTTGGCATTGACTCACAGCAACAACAAATACTATGGGCTTAAAAGCACAAAAATCGGGCACAAATTGTTTGGTAATTGCTGTGGGAAATTAAACGGTGGTTCTAAGGCTAATTATTGTAATCAGAATGCGTGATAAAAGTTATTTGTTAGTGGAGTTGGTGATTGTAACATAATGAAAGATTTTATTTTGAATTTCAAAAAATCAAACTGACAATAAATATTAATTCGATTTATTTTGGCGGCTTTTGTACGGTTTTGAGACATATTTAGAAAATATCTAGTCTAAAGCCAGTTAATTATATCTTCTAAAAGTCGTAAAAATAATAAAGCACTGTTTTCAAATAGTTCAATATATAATACTTTAATATACAAATTGTTCCTTAAAATGATAAATATGTTATAAGAGCTATTTATGTTTTTAATGCATAAAAATTAAGGCTTTTCTTTAAATAACATGACTTTATACTTCTCCTACAACAAGACGAAAGCCAAACTCTTTAAAGTTCTCCTGAGAGTGTCAAGTCATTTCCTGATTTGATATCCACAGTACATAAATGTTTTCATAATTACTCATAGCTCTTAATTTATTTTGAAAACCTTTCCGTAGTGCAACGCCCACTGGCAGCAGTCTGTGTTTGCCCAGACTGAGTTCTGGCTGTTGGTTCCGAGGGTTCCGTGGGATCTGGTTGGTGCTGCTCGCTCTTTGGGGACGCACCGGAAAAGATTCTCAGGCGTGTTTTCGGTTTTGTTTTATTCAACAGTTCATTGCTTTGTGCCAGTTTGTGGACGGGTCTGGCAGCCCCTTTTTCCAGGCCCACAGAATGTACAAGGGCCGATTGTTGTTGGCCACAAAACTGGTTCCCAGGCGCGCCTGCGCTGAGGAGGGGGGAACAAAAAATCAGCGGCGCCTTAGAGCGGGGGAGAGAGCTCCGACCGACTCCGACTCTATTTCTGAGTGTGCTCGATTCTAAGGATTTTTGGGTTGTCTTCAAGCCGTGTAGATTCAGTTAGGTCTTCCCAGAACGAAGATATTAAAGAATAAACGTTAACTGTTAGTACGTGAATGAAAAGTCGCACAGAGAATAATACCCACGAGTTTATTTATATCTCATAATATAGTCCAAGAATGTTAATAATAAAAGCATCTAAAAATCACCCAAAAGATTGTGAACAAGTAATCAAAGAATGAAAGAACTCATTTCATTATAAGATTTCTATTGTTGTCTTCAAAGTGTTTGCAGTCGTGTTGCTATCAGAATATGATATGCTTTGATATTGCGATTATTCATAATTCGTGCCAATTTATTTTTATATCATCTTTTTTTTCTTTGTGCACAAAACCGTTGAATGTATTGGCACACTCGACTTTTTAGTGGGTGCTGGTTTTTGGGGTTTTGGTTGCTGCTAATCTCCAGCTGTCATGGGAAACGTTTATTTATCAAAACTAATTAGCTTGTGGCCGCTTGAATGTATTGTTACCACATTGCATAGAAGAAGCGGTTTTATTTAAATATTTAAAAATATTTCCTCACCGCATTTCTGGGAAGCTAAAGCGGAAATTAGTGTGGGAACGCGTTCGCATCTCAGTTTCGTTTCTTTGCGTTCTCGCTCATCTTCACAACAAGGTGTTGGAACAAATGATCGCTCTAAGCCAAGTATTCTTTGGGGCTAAAGTGCAGTCAGACATGAAAGAGCTGAAAATGTGTGTAAGGTCTACTAGGGAATAGAGCAACGGACATGGGAACCAACTAATCTTGGGAAGAAAAATTAGTTGCTTTTCAGGGAAGGCAACAAAGAACACAATAGGCGTTTGTTTATCGTTTATCGAAAGGTGGAAATGTACAGCGAGATTTTTAACTATTTTAAGTTCGTTTATCTGTGTAAACCTTATAGCCCCAAAAATCTATTAAAAAAAATAAATATATGTGAATATTTTATAGCGGAAAGGTATAATAAGTATCCATTTTTGGCTCTAGATAAATAACTTTTTTAGTTTCCGCTCAATATATATTCAAATTTATTTCCTAAAGTTAGTCAAAACTAACAAAGCTTAATTAGTTAATTAAAAACTGTCTAAGCAATACTATTCAACGACAAAAAAACATAAATATTTTGCACTTTATAATACATTTAACATTTCAGTTCAGGTCGTAGTTTCTGAAGTCATACAAAACAAACCAAACCCAATTACTTCACTAAAAACTGATAGATAAAAACAACAAAAATCGTTAATTTTTTGCATATAATAATAAATTTATAAATATTATTATTTTCCGCAAGAAAAACAAATTAGTTAAATAACAAAAAACTGGTTCTCTACCGTTTTGCCAACAAAAGTCGTAAATGAATTTAAAATACTTGTAGTTTCCTTTCAATGTTTATTATTTTCTGGTCACTTAAAACGAATTAGTTAAATAATTAAAAACTGTCCAGAGAAACGTTTTTAACAACAATAAAAAACGTTGACGGCAGATCTTTGTTTACGATCTTCAAATGATCATTTAAACATTATATATTATCTCCACTCGTGATCATTGAACATCATATATATGCAATTAAGCCCTCTCGATAATCGTATTATCAACAAGCTATAATTAAATTTTAATCGCGACACGTTTTCACTTTTCCATCTGTAGAGAAAAACCGAACAGAGACCGAAAAACTGAAAACGAAAACGCAACAATTAAACTGCAATTAAAAAATTTCGTATTTAATTAGACAATACAAATTATTGTTGTTGTGTTCGTTGTAGAAGCTAACAACAAATTAAAAACAGAAACGGAAAAAAGTAAAATCGGTCAAAAATAATTTATGCAACTTCTGAACATCCGATAGGCGAAAAGAAAACAACAAAACAAAACAAAACAATCGAGTGCAAAATGAAACTTTTTCGTAGGCGTTTTGTTACACAAAAGCAATGAAAAAGTAAAAAGTATTTAGAGCAAAAATTAAAGGCAGCAACAATAATGAATATAAAAAACAGACTTTTTTGTGTGGGTTGAGGTATGTGAGGCAACACAGACCCAAACATACACACGTACTCGCAATACTGAGGTAAAACAATTGAAGTATGACCAAATGCAGAGAGTTGTCCGCACTGGAAAGAAGCAGCACAATTGCACTGAAAAAAATGATGCGAAAAATTAGTACAATATCCCAAGTTCATATTGATTTGCTCCCTTTATTTTGTTGACAATCTGAAGTATTTATTTGAATTTATTAACTATAGTTAGTAGGGTAATATAATAGTTTTATTATTTAATTAATGTTATATCTTTAAAGAAAGGCAATTATTAATAATTAATACAATTTTTAGAAAATATATGTAATACCTATATGTATTACCTATATTTATAAATTTTTTCAATATAAAATTTTAAAATAACACTAATTTTTTTCTGTGCTTGGAGAAATGGAAAAGATGAGGCAGTAAACAATCCCGGGCAACCGTCCAAGTTAGCCCAGTTAGCAACGTGCAACGTGCTTTGTTGTGGCCAAACATCGGACCCACAACTTGGGCTAAGGGTTGGACCCCCGTGGAAAGGGGGAGGAGGAGGTGCAACGATTTCCAGGGAGGTTATAACTCAGCTGCAATTGCCAAAGTGCCAGCAGCGAACTGAAACAACAGGGCTTAGAAAGTTTGGATGAGAGCGGGACACCAAACAAAAACATTATTGGGACGCAAACTAACAACAAAAAAATATAGCAACAAATTGCAACTGCATTTCATTTAAAACGCGGAAACCGTGTAAACTATAGTAAATATGTAGACAGCTGTCTTTGTTTTAATATGACATTAAAACAATTGAGTAATTTGACACTTAATATAAATATAAGTTATGAAAGGGAATATATTTATTGCTACTTGTACATAAATAATGATACCAATCAATACTTTAAATAAACACTCGGCCATATATTGAGCCCTAGATAGAAATACGTATTATAATTTAAAAATGGAACAAAAAGTCAAAAAGGCACAATTATAAACCGCGCAGCTCTGGCAGGAAGTACACCTAAAAATTCCCAACTACGAATTCGGCGGCAAGTATTTAAAAAATCCACGCAAAATGATCCAGCGATCAGCCAGCAATATTAGTACTAATCTGGTTTCTGGTCTGGAAACAAAGTCATATTTTATGTATGTACATACATATATGTACTATAGTATATATAAAGTATATAGTTGTAAGAAATAGGCAAAACTTCCTAATTTTTTTATGTACTAAATCTAATTCTTCAAGCAAGAAAAATCGGTGCTTCCTATCTCAAGTGTCTCGGTTTGTATTAGTTTATCTTATCTTCTTTAGACAAATGGGTAAATATTTGCTTACCAAATAAAATACACTTAGTAAACATATTTTTTAAATCTATTTTGAAGTTAATCTTTCTCCAATATATTATTTTTCCCTAAGGGTAATGAGGCACTTTTCATGGCACTGCTTTCATGCTGTGACCACGAGTGTGTGACGGCACACCACTTGCAACTGTTTGCAACGTACTTGGTGTTGTTTTGCATATGCAGACGCCGATTAGTCATACCAACAGAATGCAACGTAAAAACAAAATACAAAACACAAACTGAAAAGGCAAAGCCGGGGCCAAAAGCAAAGCAATGCAAGCTGAGCTAATTTGCATACATCTACTTATGTTGTATTGCAAGTGTTGCAATGAATGCTGAGTGTTTTTTTGTTAACTGGGTCTCTCGTACCCCCCACCTCCTTTAGGCCATCTTGAGGGGTGAGTGTGAGTGTTTGTGGGCGGGCCAGGAATCTGCTCTTGTTGTTTCCTTTTTCCGACATTTTGCGTGTTTTTAGCGCAATGCACTTTGCATAAATCACTGTTTTGGGAAGTCCGAAATGGGGAACTTGAAATAGTGATTATATCTGCTATAGATTGATGAACTCGAGCGTTTTCTCTTTTAAATTGGTAGTAAGTGTGGCAGGGAACACAAAATTATAATATGCGAAACTTTGCTTGTAATAAGTTTAAAACGTGGCAAAAATGCGGAAAGAAATATTACAGCTTTATAATAATAAATGGGAGAGAGAGTTTAGACCCATTACGTCAAAATAAATCTCCTTTAAATCTCAAAATGTGCCACAACCTTTTACCCACAAACTATTGCCTAAAAGTTCATTTACATTTAAAAGATCTTGGCCATTTGCCACACCCCTGCTCAAGAACCGGCACAAAAGCATCTTTGTCCCCGAAAAACTCCAAGCGAGACATCATTAAAAGCTTAAGAAGCATTTCTTTTCTTGCTAGAAGACGAAAGAACCTATTAAACTGTTTCTTTTATGGCACCGCTAAACAGAATCGCTCGCTCTTCGGGGCCAAGTTAAGCTCGAGTTTTGCAGTTTCCAGCTCGAAGCCAAAGTCGAGTCATTCATGACTCAAATAAAAAACAAACAAAAAAGATGCAGACAGTCAAACGGTTGTCCGAAACCGCTCAAAAAAATATATATAAGAGTAAAATAGAGTTGTTCTCTCTGTGTGATTTGATTATGAAATTTCCGTTCCGTTTTTTACGGCCAAACACATTGACGTTCGAGATTATATAAAAGCGCATTCCGAGCCAGAGGTAGATGTATAATTTAGCTTCTTACACTGGGGGAAAAGTAGAAAAAAAGCAATAATTTATTATAACAAATTTAAAATATACTTTCGAATTCTTTTTGATTCGATAATCTTAATTTTCAGCCACAGTTAAGTTTGAAATAAAACAATTAATTCTCAAAAAAACATTTTCGAAAGTCAAAGTTCCTAAGACCTCGTTTAATGTTCTTGAATTTTTTTCTGTGTACTTTATAGCATTTTTGCCTCTTAACTTTTGAATATTTTTCTGCATAGTTTCGTACGTGAGTATAATATAATTATGAGCTACTTTGCTGGGGGCTTATTTACTTGTTGTTCACTCACTGAGTACACATAGGCTGCCCCCGAACACTCCCCTTTCGCACCTGGCACACACACACACACATGGAACACACCAAATGGCCACAATACCAAACTGTCAATGCAAATAGCAAATCGCCTTTAAATACGAAATAAAATGTTTGCGAAGAGTGAGCTCTAGAGGAGGCGGCAAAATCGATGGCCTCATAAAGCATTGTATTTGGTTTCCCGCCGTATGTTAACGTCGCGGCGGCTTCGTTCAGGTTCCGACGAGGTCTCCCAAGCGCCTTCTAAACCCATGCCGGCCATGGGTCAGGGCAGCCCAAAGGGCAGCAACGGGCTCAGCCCTTCGACCAGAAGGTGCTAAAAACATCTTTTCTAAAGAGGGGGATGTGAAAAAGTATAAATTCGAGTGCCAACTTTATTCACGCAAAAATCAACATAGCATTTTTATTTTTGGTAATTTACTTAACCGATGCCATTGAAATGTCTGAGGTAATCTTTGTTTTTGAATGCCAAAACGAGCTTAATAAACGAGGCTTCCATTTAAAAAACGGGTATTACGTTAAAGTGTTTTTAATGCTAAAATGTTTAATGTTAAAAACAGATAATGAATATAAACTTAAATAGTAATTTTATTGACTTAAACTTTCTTAAAATCTTCAAAAACTCAATGATTTATGAAACTTTTTTATTCAATGATATATTTCACGTAAAAATGTTTGAAACTATAGACGATTTTTTGTACAACCTTTGATGCAGCATTAGTATAAATTGTTTATGGTATTTTAAGAAACCTTTCCTGATGTGTTTATATACAAGTTATTCGTATTATAGTTTAACATACTCATTAATTAATTAATAAAATACAAAGTACTTTCCCAATTTTTTCTTTTAATTTCCTTTCTCTAATCACCTTTTCCTGTGCCACTTTCTTTCCGTTTCTTGATTTTGTTTTCGATTTTCCCTGGGATCTATGGTGCATTGATGAAAACCAGCTTATGAACATGCAAGTGTGTTTATTTTTCATTTACATATGGTACATTTATATTAAGTTTTTTTGCTGATTTTTACGCCTTCTGCACTCGGACCAAGAAAGCGCGTTATTTTGTGCCTGGCTCTCTTCGTGTTTTCAGTTTGAAAATGTTGCAAAAAACACTTGGAGTCTGTTTTGGAGGCTACGGTTTTGTTTGTAGCTTTTGGCGTTCATCTTTATTTTTCTTTGTTATTTTCTTCCTACTGCTGGCGGAATTGATTCTGCGCTTTGGTGATCGGCGCAAATGAAAGTTGGAAGGAAGGGGGCCTCTAACTGATTACCACTTAAGTGGCATGTGCCGGGCCATGGCAACTCGTCTAATTTGGTCAATGCTACTCGAAAAGACAAAACACTTTCTTAGCCAGAGTGGCTGAGAGCAGCCAGCAGTGAGCAGCAATGGGCGAAGACGCAGCGAAAATGCTGAAGCAGACAGCACTGGGAAAATGTAAGCCAAAGTAAACCAATTGGCCATTTGCCGTGTGCCAAATACGTGAAATGAGGAAGTCTACGGTTACAAATGCGTTGGCCAAATGCGAATGAAATGCGATTAGTTAAATGGGAGCCCGACTTGGCCCGGACCGACCTGGCCTTGTCATGCTTTTATTTTATACATTTCACCTATCAGCGGAAAAATTGCACTGAAATTTAATTTTGTGCTTTAGTTTCTATAAAAACATGTTTACAAACAAAATAGTACATTTATGCTTTACGTTTTAAGTGAATAACAAAGCGCTTTCAAAGCTAATTCTTTCTTTGACTGTAATCCCACTAACCCTGACAATCTTGATCTTCTCTTGCAGATGTCGCCTCCGTGGAGGTTCAGACCAAGGAGGCGTACTTCAACGGCTCCACTTACCTCCGCCTGACCACACCGATGCCCATTTGGGACCACTCGGCGATTAGCTTCCGCTCTTGCCGCGGCGGCGAGATCCTCGCCCAGCAGTACAACAAGAACTCCATCGTAATCTCAGTGCTCAATGACTTCCTGCAAATCTCCCTGGCGGGACCGGCAGTCCATGGGCCCAACAATCGGTTGGATGTCAAGCTGCCGTACCAGCTGCTGGACAACCGCTGGCACACGCTGCAGTTTAAGTACGAGTATGGCAATCTCTACCTGCACGTGGATCGTGCGGCAAGCATATTTGGTAAGTTCCCTCCAGTCTCCTTTGTCTCCCCAATCCACAGTCCCCAAGTGGCAAGCCACTTAAATGGGGTCGTGTCCGGCTGTGAAACGTGAAATGTTGCAAGACAAATAAAACCGAATCACATGATGAGGTTTGAGCCATGCAATTGTACCGAAAAAATAGGACAGCAGGAGCGGGGTAATGATGAACTCATTTGTAAAATCAATTTAACGATTGGAAAGAGAACTGTATAATCAAGAAGAGCAGAGAAATAGGACGCTTTACTTGGTATTTGACAGAGGTTACTATAATATTAATCTTTCAACAAATGGCTCTCCCATATTAATTAAATTCCCTTCAATACTTTTAGCTAACTCCACGTACAACAGTCAGTTCTTAACGAACCAGGACATTGGCTACAAGGATGCCATCTTGATACTGGGAAACTCCTTCTCCGGCTGCCTTCTGGATGGTCCTGGTCTGCAGTTCGTGAATAACTCTACTGTGCAAAATGTGGTCTTTGGAGCCTGCCCCCTGACTCCTGGTCCCTGCAGCGACCACGACTTGTTCACCCGCCTGCCGGATAACTACTGTCTCAATGATCCCTGCATGGGCCATGGAACCTGCTCGTCCAGTCCCGAAGGATACGAGTGCCGGTGCACAGCTCGTTACTCGGGCAAGAATTGCCAGAAGGACAACGGTTCGCCTTGCGCCAAAAATCCCTGCGTGAATGGGGGTTCCTGTTTGGAGAACTCCCGCGGCGATTACCAGTGCTTCTGCGATGCCAACCATAGTGGCCAGCACTGCGAGACGGAGGTCAACATCCACCCGCTCTGCCAGACGAATCCCTGCCTGAACAACGGCGCCTGCGTGGTCCTGGGAGGCAGTGGAGCAATTGCCTGCGAGTGTCCCAAGGGCTATGCGGGAGCCAGGTGTGAGATCGACACGGACGAGTGTGCCTCGCAGCCATGCCAGAACAATGGAAGCTGCATCGACCGAATCAATGGATTCAGCTGCGACTGCACCGGCACCGGCTACATGGGCGCCTTCTGCCAGACCAACATTGACGAGTGCGATAAAAATCCTTGCCTAAATGGTGGCCAGTGCTTCGATACCTATGGCTGGTACACCTGCCAGTGCCTGGACGGCTGGGGCGGCGAGATCTGTGATCGACCCATGACCTGCCAGACGCAGCAATGCCTGAACGGTGGCACCTGCGTGGACAAGCCCATTGGCTTCCAGTGCATCTGTCCGCCGGAGTACAGTGGAGAGCTCTGCCAGCTGGCACCGAGCTGTGCCCAGCAGTGTCCCATCGACTCGGAGTGCGTCGGCGGCAAGTGCGTGTGTAAGCCAGGCTCATCGGGTGAGTTTTAAGTTCTAAGTTTGCTACCGGTTGCGGGTGTCATGCATGTCACTTAAAATGTATTTATCATTTGCTTACCTTCTGGGTTCATGGGTTTTTTGGTGTCTTTCTGAATGAGATTTAACATGTTATATGTATATACAACAAAAGCTTCCGATTTGGAGCCGCTGACTTCTCTCGAGGTGGAGATGCTGGACTCCACGTTGTGTCCCAGCGAAAAGAAGAAGCGCTACATATCGCCCGAGTGGCTCAAACGCAAGCGTTGTGAGCTAAAACTAAGTACGTGGACAAAGTTCACAGGGGCTTAGTGTATAGCTTTTAATGGTATAGAACTGCTTAAAGAAATATGGCTTTATATAATTATTTGAATGCCTGTTAAATGTATTTGGAATTAATGAAACCCTCTAAAACTCCTGAAAATATCTGTATTATTTTCATCTTGCTTTGTTGATAATCCCCACAAAACCCCACACTATACTAACTTGTATATATTCCGCCGATGTATTCGCTATAACCTAATACCCTTACTTTTATACAAACAACGCTATGATGTAAATGGGAACGGTTTTTAGGACCCATTGGTCACTGTTTGCCAACAACAACCACACCGACACCAGAACCACAGCCAACAACGACAACAGCAAGAATTGCTGCTACCGAAATCCCTATCCCAATCTTAACAACAACAAAGATTCCACCAACAATAACAACGACTACAATCAGAACAACAATTGCAACAACACCAACGACAACAACAACAACAACAGCTAGCAAAAAAGCACAACAACATCCCAACCAGGCACAACAACAGCAACACCAACAGTTACCAACCCAACGTTCGGCCTCCCTGAATGCATGTCCCCAAGAAAACTGCTTGAACGGTGGCACCTGCCTGGGCCATAGTAGCAATTATACCTGTATCTGTGCCGCCGGATACACAGGTTTGGCATATATATACATACACATATCCATTATGTTACCCCGCGGCAGCAGCGGCAAAAGGGTTGTCCTAAAAGTGTGCATGCCGGAGCTTTTAGTCTGCGTAATTGAGTTAAATTTGAATGCGGTTATTGGCCCTTAGTACTAGTTGGTTGTTCATTTAATTTATATTGATCTCGGCTAGAGTCCTGATTGAATCTAGGAGAAGTTCTGCTCATGAAGCAGCGCCAAAATGTTGATGTGAAAGCTAATTAATTTGCAATAATGTATAGTATTATGAGTTTTATTATTGTAAATATCACTTAAACGCCTGACAACGTTTCTTATACTTATTCTTACACCAAGGCACGTTCTTCAAACGTGTTTCCTAATGAATATTTCAATGTTGAACCTTTGTTTCAATTATTTTCCATATCAGCATTACGCAGTTGAATTGATTTAAATATGTATACGAGGATGTGTCCGAAATCGCTGTAATTTTTAAAATCCTAGAAAACAAGCATTCAAAATTATGCAATAAATGGTTTTGAGTACCGAATTCCTTGAACATTTTCGTTATTTTCTAGAATGTGCAAGACTTTTGTAGCATTATTTTCATGCACCATTTAAGGGAATTTTAAAACTACAGCGATTTTAAATTATTTTGGAAAAATGTTCCTGATATTGCTAGAATTTTGTGACAATAATAACTTTGGTAGTAATTCAAAATTAATTGAGAACTAATCACGCGCTTAAATCACAACAGTTTTGAAATCCCTTCAAAGCGTACCTAAAAGTATGCAATAAAATGTTTTCAACAATAATCATTGTACATTTGTACACTTTTTCAAGGGATTCAGAACCCCCAATGTTTCAGTGGCACTTCTGAATAAGTTTTATATGGCTAAACATTTTTGGCTCTTTTCCCTAGATTCGCGTAGAGCTCTATCCTAACTCTAATCCTATATTGTATAAACTTTTAGTGCAACCCCAACAAAAATAAATATAATGTAAATACGTAGCAAAGTAGATATATATAAACATAAACAATTGATATTTGGTAAACACTTGAAATTTCTTGACTTAATTATTTATACAATAATTTTTTACAATGGGCTTTTTTTTAAATTTCCGATTATTAACTAATCTTAAACCCCAAATCCCAGGTTACAACTGCCAAACGAGCACCGGCGATGGTGCGGCCGCCTTGGCCCTGACCCCCATCAACTGCAACGCCACCAATGGGAAGTGCCTGAATGGAGGAACCTGCTCAATGAACGGAACTCACTGCTACTGTGCCGTGGGCTATTCCGGCGATCGCTGCGAGAAGGCCGACAACTGCTCCCCGCTGAACTGTCAAGAGCCGATGGTATGTGTCCAGAACCAGTGCCTCTGTCCGGAGAACAAGGTGTGCAACCAGTGCGCTACCCAGCCCTGCCAAAATGGCGGCGAGTGTGTGGACCTGCCGAACGGGGACTACGAGTGCAAGTGCACCCGCGGATGGACCGGGCGGACATGCGGCAACGACGTAGATGAGTGCACCCTGCATTCGAAGATCTGTGGCAACGGCATCTGCAAGAACGAGAAGGGATCGTACAAGTGCTACTGCACACCCGGCTTCACCGGCATCCACTGCGACTCGGATGTGGACGAGTGCCTCAGCTTTCCCTGCCTGAACGGAGCAACGTGCCACAATAAGGTAAGGTAAAGGGCAGTCGGACTTGTATCCGATTCTGCCTTCTGATGTCTCTCGATAGTGTATTTGTTACTAAAGTGTACTAGTTGTTTTTCTTTAAATACGGAAAGCATCGGATATTGAGACAAGTGAGTGGATGCAGAATTTCCAAGCTACTTGCCATTTTCCCTGCCTTCATGTAGAGAGGTTCTTATATTTGGGTATTCCCTTGCTAAGTAGTTTGAAATTGAATTAGGCTTGGTTTTATTCCTTTTAAAATAAAATCTCTTCCAAACCATTACAGAAAATAAGTTTAAATATAAAAAAATATGATTCTAACAAACCCTCTTTACTCTACGATTCCTCCAGATCAATGCCTACGAATGTGTCTGCCAGCCGGGCTATCAGGGCGAGAACTGTGAGGTGGACATTGACGAGTGCATCAGCAATCCCTGCTCAAACGGATCCACCTGCATTGACATGATCAATAACTTCACCTGCAACTGCATCCCTGGAATGACGGGTCGCATCTGCGACATTGACATCGATGACTGCGTGGGAGATCCCTGCCTGAACGGCGGCCTTTGCATCGATCAGCTGGGTGGCTTCCGGTGCGATTGCAGTGGCACTGGCTACAATGGGGAGAACTGTGAGCTGAACATTGACGAGTGCATTTCGAATCCCTGCCAGAATGGGGCCAAGTGCATCGACAAGGTCAAGGACTACTTCTGCGAATGCCATGCGGGGTATAAGGGCAAGAACTGTGAGCAGGACATCAACGAGTGCGAGAGTAATCCGTGTCAGTACAACAGCAACTGCCTGGAGCGGTCCAACACCACGTTGTATCAGCTGAGCCGCAACACAGATCTGCCCAAGGTGTTTAGCCAGGTCTTTAGCTTCGAAAATGCCAGCGGGTGAGCCATCGAGCTTAATTCCCATCCCCTTTCTTGCCTAATCTTATTTCATTCCCAGCTACGAGTGCGTCTGTGTGCCGGGCATCATCGGCAAAAACTGTGAGATCAATATAAACGAGTGCGAGAGCAATCCGTGCAGCAAACATGGAACTTGTAATGATGGGGTAGGTGTTGGTTTTCCCCGAAAGTTATGTATAACTCATCCCGTTTGTCCTGCTTTTCTTTGGACAGATTGGGACCTACACCTGCGAATGCGAACCCGGCTTCGAGGGCACCCACTGCGAGATCAACATAGATGAGTGCGACCGCTATAATCCCTGCCAGAGCGGCACTTGCTATGACCAGATCAACGACTACGACTGCGACTGCGATGCCAACTATGGAGGCAAAAACTGTTCTGTGCCACTGAAGGGATGCACAACGAATGTAAGGAGCTCTTAGAGAGATGTTTAATCTAAGAGAACCTTGTTAATTACTGCTTCTTTTTGTTCCTTTAGCCCTGCTTGAATGACGGCACCTGCCTGCCGTATTTGGTCAACGAAACCATACACAAGTACAATTGCACCTGCGAGAACGGCTTCCAGGGCAACACCTGCGAGAAGACGACCACACTGTCCATGGTGGCCACCAGCTTGATTTCGGTAACCACCGAACGCGAGGAGGGCTACGACATCAATCTGCAGTTCCGGACAACGCTGCCCAACGGAGTTCTGGCCTTTGGAACCTCCGGCGAGAAGAACGAGCCGGTTAGCTACATCCTGGAGCTGATCAACGGCCGGCTTAATCTGCACTCTTCCCTGCTGAACAAGTGGGAGGGCGTGTTCATCGGCTCCAAGCTGAATGACAGCAATTGGCACAAGGTGTTTGTGGCCATCAATACGTCGCACTTGGTGCTTTCGGCCAACGACGAACAGGCCATCTATCCGGTGGGCTCCTACGAAACGGCCAACAACAGCCAGCCCTCCTTCCCGCGCACCTATTTGGGCGGAACGATACCCAACCTCAAGTCCTACCTGAGGCACCTCACACACCAGCCGTCCGCCTTTGTCGGCTGCATGCAGGACATCGTGGTCAATGGGAAATGGATCTTCCCCGACGAGCAGAGCGCGAACTACACGTCCGATGATACCAAGCTGGAGAACGTCCAGAGCGGCTGCCAGCGCATGGAACAGTGCAAGCCGAATCCCTGCCACTCGAATGGAGAGTGCACGGATCTGTGGCACACTTTCGCCTGCCACTGTCCCAGGCCCTTCTTCGGGCACACTTGCCAGCACAGTAAGTAAACCAGAATCTCTAGGGGGAAGCTCCTGGGCTAAAACTCCTTTGATTCATTCTGTTTCCAGACATGACGGCCGCCACATTCGGTCATGAGAACACCACCCACTCGGCGGTGATTGTGGAGACCACCGATGTGGCTAGGCGTGCCATCCGTTCCATTTTGGACATTTCAATGTTCATACGAACCCGAGAGCCGACCGGACAGGTCTTCTATTTGGGCACCGATCCTCGCAAGGCTCCCACTAAGAGTAAGTGAAAATAGACAAGCTCTTTATATGCCCATCGACCTTTTTTAACCTTCCTTTTCCGCTTCAGACGTTGGTGACTCCTATGTAGCGGCCAAACTTCATGGCGGCGAGCTGCTGGTGAAGATGCAGTTCAGCGGCACTCCCGAGGCCTACACCGTGGGCGGCCAGAAGCTGGACAACGGCTACAACCACCTAATCGAGGTGGTGCGCAATCAGACGCTCGTGCAGGTCAAGCTCAATGGCACCGAGTACTTCCGCAAGACGCTGTCGACGACGGGCTTGCTGGACGCACAGGTGCTCTACTTGGGCGGGCCTGCGCCCACACGGGAGTCCCTACTGGGGGCCACCACGGAACCGGGACCGGCGGGAGCTCCGGGCGCGGCAACTCCCACAGAAGACACAACGGTGTCCAAGGATGCGGACGACAGCAGAGACTACTTCAAGGGCATCATCCAGGACGTGAAGGTGAGCAATGGCTCGCTCAACCTGATCGTCGAGATGTATCCTCTGAACGT
>JAEIHY010004477.1:0-17572 GCA_018904565.1 Drosophila tsacasi
CCGAATCCTCTCCACCCCCATTTAGACCCGGATTTAATGGCTTAAAGTTCAAGTGAAATATTTGCCTAACCCTTTTTTGGTCAGCAGACATCCAGCGCTGACCCTTGGACGTGTTTTTTCGTTGTTTTTTTTTTTTGCTGGACATCTCGGACATTTAAAAGGCATTTACGAAAAACAAAAAAAAATTACATGAAAACACGAAAACTGAGTGAAGGAAGGCGGCAACATTAAAAACAAGCGAAGCAGCGGCAGTTTTCAAAAGCAATTACGTTACATTAATGTCCAAAGTGGCTGCAGGACCCACGGCCGCACGGCTCCTGCGAAAAGAAACCCCTATTTCGCCGGCTCTGGTTGATGGTATTGAAACTGCCAATGACAGCGCCAGGGGAGCTGAGCAGCGGAGGGGATGCCGAGGGGAGTGCCCTGCAACTTTTCCCTCACTTTTCGTTACATTAATTTTAACCATCTTCCATCTTCTGCGTCGCCATCATTCAACAATTTCACTTTGCAAAGGGACGCTTTCAGGTTTAATACCCTAATTAGGGGAATGATTGCTTTTAGTGGGCGTATTTAAGCCAGTTGCGTCAATGCAGGAAACTATTATTAGAATTGATTTATTATATAGGAATGGAGATATTTAAGATCTTTTTAGATAAATAACGTGTTAAAAATTTATTAAACTTATTATAGTAAATTACTACAATCTAAAATAGTTATTAATTGGTCATGAAAATAGGATACAATGATTAGAACAAATGTATACTAATCAAAAACTTATTATATTTAATTGACCTTTCCTTCAGGCCTTTGTTTTTTATGCTAGTCTTTATTTCTTTAAATCTTATTTCTATAAATTATTTATAAAAATATTAGATTATTGAACTATAATAATATAAATCCAAGTTTTTGATTTCTCAAACATATGAATTAAATAGGAAAGTTCACTGACAGATTTTCAATGTTCATTCATTCATAATTTATATATAGAAATAACATTCTAGAAATAAGCTTTATATATAGGGCATTTATTTCTTCGATCCTTGAAACAATTTTCCCAACCGATTTCCCCCACTCTGACCCGTCCTTTCTGCTCTCGCTTTTAATTGCAGTTGCACAACTCGAGCGACGCGATTGTTACTCTGCGCAACGTCAATCTGCTGTCGTCGGGCCGCTTCCGGTGCGAGGTTTCTGGCGAGGCGCCCTCCTTCCAGACGGTCACCGAACATGGCGACATGCTTGTTGTGTGTAAGTACCATATATATTCCCTACCAGCTCCTATATATACGCTGCCAACTGAAAGTCGGGCGAAAACTTATAACTCTAATTAGAAATTGTGGCCATTTGGCGCTGACTGCTGGTAGCCCAGATGCTGTGGCTAAGGGGTACATAGTTACTCCCCTTTGCGGGGCAACTGATGCTGACTTTGACTTTTACTCTTGAAACTTGTCACGGCCGATGGGATTAACCCTAAAGTGGTAGAAACCGGTGCACGAAAATATAAAATGTATATTGTTTATGTTACATAAATTATGTACAACTTTCTATGGAATTAAAGTTGGGGTAAAATAGAGATAATTTGTGAAATAATTTATATATATTTAAATAAAGTTGAATTTACTGCACAAAATGCTTAGTGTATAAATATAAATCTTGAAAATTCATAACATATTCCGAACACTTTTATCATGTTTGCAGTATTTAATTATTAACAATCTTAAATTGCACGTTTAAATCGAAAGTAAAATCGTCTTTACAAGGTTAATTCTCACACTGGAAAGTTGTGAAAGGATATAAGAGAAGTTAAAATTGAAATTTAATTAACTTTTAATAGAACGTAAGAAAGAAAAGCTAAAAAGGGAAAATTGCACTACGTCGTTAGTCGTTGTATGGCACTTAACGTTTCAATTAAAAGTTCTTTAATAATCTAGAAGCAGCAAGAAATTTACATTCTTAAGATAATTTTCCTTTTATTAAATTTAAAGCTCTATTAAAACCCCCTTCAATAATTCAATTACTCAAAACAGTCCACAGAAATAGAATGGCAAAGAAAATGCTAAATTTGTTTTTAGCAAAGAAACTAATCAGGTAAACACACTTACTCTGCTAATCTCCGTCGCCTGAGTTCCCTGCTCTGGCATTGATTTAAGTTTGGCCTTGGCCGGCGTTCACTTACTTTTGCCCGGCACTGTTTGCTAGCCTCACCTGATTCCAGCAGCAGCAGCATGAAGCAATCAGCTTTATTGAATCGGAACTGTGTTTACTTAGTCAAAAAGCATTTGCACTGCATTTGACAGGCTTCATTTGATTCCATGCTCCTAATGCCAAACAAGCTTAGTGAACTTGCCCAGATTTTGCCCGAACTTGAGCTCCTGGCAAAACTTGCCGGGCTTAACAGTTTAACTCAATTTTGGAACTTGCCTGTCCCGGGGTTCGACGGAGGACAAGACTCCTTGTCTCATCCAAATTGCCTGCGGGGCAATGCCAAAAATGCTCAAGACGCCGCCGCAAAACTGAAATCAACAACTAAACCATTGGGCAGAAGCTTAAAAGTGTGGGTAAATATCCAAACAGTCTTCCAGTGCACCGAAATAATTTATAAGAATTTTATGTAATTTATAATTTATTTATTTAAATAACTATATAATTTTTAATTACCCTTTAAGAGTATTTCGGTATGAAATATTGAAAAATTTATATTGATGAAAATGAAATTTAAGAAAAATTAATATTTCAAAATATGAATCAATTTATTTTAATGCATTTCTCTGCGAATTCTTATATTTTTCCTTGGGAAACACTGCACACATAGATATCCGAGTTCAGCAAAAAACAGTGTACCTTCTCCCCACTCCCCCTGAGCAACCTCACCAAACAAATACACGTGCAGTGTGGAGCGCTTTGAACTGGCGTTGACATTTCGTTTGTTCAATTATAAAACTTTAGCGTGGGCGTGCCAACACTCCCCCTTTACCACCACCACTCCCCTTCTGCTGACTCCCATTTTTTGTTTGCTGTTCTGTTTTTATTGTTTAGCTGTGGACTGTGTCTTTGTTCTAACCGAGGGCTTTTGTTGTGCTTTTGTTTTCTGGCTCCCAGTTGTTATGCTGCCGCTCATACTGCTCATACTGCGGTCCCGGCCGGTTCTGTTTGGCTTTCAATCAAAGTTTTTAAAAGCTTCGGCAACAGAACGAGCCGGGCATATGGCACAGCTCACCCGGAGCCGCCCTCGACCATCAGTTTCCAGTTTTTCGGGGGCCCCTTTGGCAAACAACAAAGGACAAAAGCACCAACAAGTCGAAACCGTTTCCGTTTCCGCTCGCAGAGTCCACATAGATCTAGATAGAAAGTCTTGGGTAGCACTGAGAGTGATCCAGATTAGGTGATATAAGGCAAGAGCATGAAGAAGATTTAAAGTTTCTTACAACGAGTTTATTACGTGTTTGATTTAAAGTTGAAACCCCTTTTTCAAACGTCTCAAGTACACTGCTAAATTTTCTTTATGATTTTTCTCATATACTCAATGTTTTTTGTAGAGTAAAATAAAGCAGCAGAACCCTTGGTTAGAGTGTTGACGCTTCAGCTAGACAGCCCTTCAGTGTCCCTTAATTTTATTGCAATTTCTTTTATATTCTGCCTTTTGCCACTCACCCAATGCCCGTCAGTGCATCAGCGGCTGGAACTTTTATTGAATTTCCGGTTGCGCCTCGCTGACTCTGCCCCTCTGCTGTCCCCTTGGAGAGCTGCTGACTGGTTTTGTTCCCTTGTTGTTCCTGCGGTGGCTTGGTTTATTACGAAATTCAGTTAGGCCCCGGCTACCAGAAGAGTCGCCGCCAAATGTCTGCGGCCGTAAATGAAATTTCCCGTTTCCCTTTTTACGTTTGGCAACCTCAAAACTGATGATTTTGGTATTCTTTGAATGCGATTTGCAGATTTGCCGGACCAAGGATCGCCGAAAATCAGCGGTGGTCGTCCGCGTTACCAGATTGGGGATTACGTGCGTATCAATTGCACTTGCGGCCGCTCGAAGCCCGCTGTGGAGTTGAGTTGGAGGGTGAATGAGGAGCCCGTGGAGCCGCAAACCCTGCGCAAGTACGACACCATCGTTTCTGGACGGGATGGTTTGGAGACCTCTGTCCTCGGCCTCCAGTTTCGGGTGGAACAGAGGCACTTTCGCAACGGCGACATGAAACTTAAGGTAAGAGCTTATAATTCTTGAAACACACGTCGAACTTTTTTGGCTCAAATTAGCACACTAATGAACAAAATTAAAATAATGTAAATACATCAAAATATAATGAAAAATGATTAATTAATTAATTTATCCTTATTTACATATAATTTATTATTTAAATAAGTAATCTATTTGCTATATTAATTTATTGTGGGGACAAGCAAGATGATCATAATAAATTTTGTTTAATTTTAAGAAAATTACTGTATTTATTTAAGAAAATCCTTTACTTATGTTGTTTATTTGTTAAGCTAATTAGACCCTGGACTTCATCATTTATTGGTTTGATTATTTTCGTAGGAAATATTTATATTTTGAAAAGACCTTTCTGTTCCCATTATGATATCAAAAACACTTTAAAAATATACATTTTGAGACTAACAAAATATAATTCATAAAACGAAACCGTTTAATTAGAGGGAACACCTTTTTGCGCTTAAACTTTTGTTCGATTTTTGAGTCAGGGAAGTTCGACTGTGTGTGCCAATGCGCCTTAGCCCCTTAGCTAGCTAACCCCCGAATCTGTTGGATCCATTGTAGTGCATCGCCTCGTTGTCGACGTTGTTCTGGCGGAGCAACGAGGAGTCCGTGGAGGGCGACCGCCCCCAGAAGGCGCCGGTGCTCGAGTCGAGGGAAACGGTCTATGCCAGCAACTCACGCGCCGATCCCGTCCAAGGTACGTCCTATCGGGAACTATTTGTGACCAAAATCTTATCGTTTTTGTTCGTCCATCCAAATGCAGCCAGCTCCGCGGCCCCGCCATTTGCGGTTCCGGCGCCACTTGTCCTGCTCCTGGTTTCGCTGGCGGTGGCGGTGGCAACTCTGGCGAGCAGAACGGATTTACGCGAGCTATCGATAGATGGGAGGGCACCCGGCGGAGGAAGAGGAGTTGGAGGAGGGTCGAGTGAGTTGCTGGCCGGCCGGCAGGAGGAGGAGCAGGAGGAGGAGGAAATCGAGGAGCAGGAGCAGAGCTGCCCAGGAGCACACGGAAAATCCGCGACGCAGCAGGAAAAAATCCCAATGGCTGCGCGGTAGCTGCATTAAGCTGCACGTGGCATTTTCCCTCCACAGTACACACTTTTCACCGATTTTTCCGTCTTCGCTTTGCATACAAAAACACATCACAAAACAAACACAGTGGAAATCAAAAACAGGAAACTACAACAAAAGTAATATTATTATGCAAAACAAAACAAACGCAGCTAATTTATTTAAGCCGTTAACAAAAGCTTTCATGAATTTAATTTGTAAAAAAAAGTGAGATCAGTAGAACACGAAATGTTTAGAGTATAAATTAAAATTATATGAAACTCAATTCGTACGCGATGGAAAAGCGTGAAAATGTTTTAACTCACTGCGAATCGAATAAAAGAACTGTACATAGTTAATGTTTAAATATATATATATTTATGTAACTGTATTGTATGTTATTAACTTTTAAGCTAACTGTCACACATGCAAACAGAGTGAATATCACAAAACGGTTGAGGAACTGATTCAAAATCCTTCAACAAGTGTCGGTTCAAGGCAAATATCGAGTTTAACAGAAGATAAACATAAATACAAATAAACAAATAGGAGGAAATATGTAAGAGTAAATAAAGTTGAATAAAGAAATTCAAGCCAACATTCTGGTTGGATTGGGCGAGAGATGTACAGTCCGTAACGGAAGTGTAACTAATGTAGGACTTAAAAATATTCATGTATGTGTCTCAATTTAAGCCGAAATTAATGTTAAATCTATGGTAAATCAGATATATATATAGCTGTAGTTATAGTTTCGTTACTTACTGTACAACCGTGTCACAAGTTCATCCAAAATAACTACCAAAATGTCGTTTTCCAATGGTTGATTTCGAAGCCACTTTCGTTTTCTTTGAGCTCGCATTAAATAATGTAAGATTTGTAATAATTTAAACTAGAATAATGCTTAAAATCACACGAAAAACAAACCAAAAACGCACTTAATTTTAAATTTAAAAAGAAAAAGCAAAATAATGAGAGCAGAAAGAGAAAAGAACTAATCAAAGTTAGGAATTACAACTCGGTGACTGTTGGAAAAGTCTTAAAACTAACAAAAACATATCGTACATTTATATGAATTGCCAAAGTCTTAATGGGTATTAACTAAAAGCGAACGAGTGAGCGTGTCTCTGTGTGTGTGTTTGATTCCCCCCAAAAATAAACTAATAACATTCCGGGTTCAACTTCGCCACCATCCACAGAAAACGTAAACAGTTTAGTTAGCCAAATGTTAGAAACAATAGCGAAAGGTCGAAAGAGCAATTCGATGGTCATGACATACAAATTTTAACAATAGCAAAATGATTGTGATGAAGCCTTAATAACGAAATCAATTCTCAAATTGAACGAATTGAAACGAAATCAAACGGAATGGAATTAATTTTATTGTGTAAATAGAAGTACGCTTTGTCCATGCATTCTGTGCTGTTTTCCCCTCGATGTCCATAAATTCTGTGTGTAAATAATATTATGAGCTAACTAAATTAGAGTTAAGATTGTCTGCAGCAGCAGAACAACAAAATCACTGAAATAAATAGAATATATAAAACGAAGCAAAAAAGGATGCAAAAAACGAGAGCCAATTTTAACCATAAGCGAAAAAAACAAAGCATAAATATAAATTATACAATTAAATATCCAGAAGCGGATATTCAAATGCTAATTGAGTGCAATCGTGTGCGAATGTGGGTGCGAGTGTGTGTGCGAACGCGAATTTTAGCATAGATCTATACATAAACACACACATACATACATAACTCTGCATTGTTGTCAACTGTAACTGTTTTTTAAGTCTTATTTAATATCGATGCCATTAACTGCAATTAACGTGAAAATTACTAAGAGCGTAAAACTTAAAGATAATGCAAAACAGAACTAAAACCGAAATAAAAACTATGAATTGAATAAAAGTTAATTCAAAAAAAGAAAACAAAACAAAACATAAATGTGTGGTAATTATAAGTGTAAATTATTTGTGTATTTAAATAACAACTTTTAGGTGTATAAAAAAAAGCCAAGAGATAACGTGAAAAAAAAGCGAAATAAAACTAAGAATGCATTCGAATCTATACGATAAACTCTATGTGAAACCGTAAACAATTCAAACCTTACAAGCTGCGTCGTAGGCGAATAAGAATTATTTACAACTCAACTCAAATCAAATGCCATAAAGTAACTTCAACTGAATTTAACTGCCAGCCAGTGGGTCAGACGAAGAGGAGGAAAACTCTCTGTAAATATCTTTAAGCATCATTCTATGTGCGATCCTCACTCGCAGACGATCTGAAACCGAACAAAGAATTGTGAAGTAAACGAGTGGAAATTCATTAATAAAACATATTTGTTTCAAAATCCAATCCATCTGATTATTTCAATTTCTGGGTGTTTTCTTCTTATATTTTCTGTATTTTCTCCCCAAAGATTGGTGCTCCTTCCCACATCAAACCACCTTCAATTATGTATATTCCAAAGCCAGGACAAGTTAATCTGTCCAGCTGCAAGAAGATACTTTTCCTGTGAAATTCCCTTTTATATTTGCTAGATGCAACGCAAAGAAAATTGGGTAATTTTAAGAAAATATTTCAAATACGTGAAAATGTTCTCGGCGGACGTGACAACAACCTTTGGCGACAAATAAAAAAATAATCGAGACAGAGACAGGGGGCAGAGCCCGAAACATTTAGCAGTAAAAAAGAAGCAGTTACCCAAAAATAGGAAAGGCAAAAGAAAGAGAAGGATAGCAATGCAGGAAGTCCTGTGCGTACATGAAATTTATATAAAAAGGTGTGAAAATGCACAGAAAATTGGGTTTTCTATTTTTAGGAGGTAAAATAAACAGGAGAAAAGCTAGATACAGATGTAACATAATTTAAAGACTTAAAGTTACATACTTGTATGTTCTTTAGTATTCAAAAACCAAACTAAGTGCTGACATAAAAATTGATGGAGATTTTTTTGTATGCAAATTTTTTTTATTATATTAAACTCTTTAAAAAACTTTGGTAAAGTTAAACAATCAATTTCTTAACCAATATAATACATATTAGGTACTCGTTTTACCCTTTCTGGGTATCAAAATCTTGCAAAACAGTGAAGGCGTCATTTCCGAGTCAAGAAAAAATGTTTGCCACATTTTTTCAACATTTTATAAGGGGTTACATCGTTAAAATTGTCAAAAGTAGAGAGCAAATTTACTTCTTCTACTTTCAAACTCAAAAATTGAGTATGCAGATTATTTTACTTTTTAAAAACTTTTATAGAAAAGTTTTCCGAACTGAAAATAATGCATTTTTGGGTCTTATGAACTATTTACGATCAATCCCATAGCAAACTCTTTTGTAATATTTTTTACAGTCTCTCAGTTTTAAAGCTATCTATATATAACTATTTCAGATAGTCCTCTTTATATTATCACTAGTATACAAGTCGGAATAGGCCATCAGATAGGGATAGATTCTTCATGATCTGCAAGGTAATTCAAAACTCTATGTGTCGAATCTTCCTCCTTATTTTTATTGATTTAAAACCCTCAAATATCTGTGTCTTGAGGCAACGAATATGTAGCAACATTTCTTCCCCAATACCAACTAAGACAAAAGCACCACACCAGCCAGAAAGCCAGAAAATAAATAGAAAATATCTGTGGGCTTATCCCTAAGTCGCACATTAGCTTCTGTGCGAAAAAGGACCTGGCTGGACCTCGCTAATAAGCTGCCAACAGAATAAGAACATTTGATAAATACCGAGGACAAAGCCAAACAAATTATAACAAGGATACAAGGATGCCAGGAGATGACTCCGCAGATTTATTAGCTAGCCGACAAATGACCACAAATGAGCAGACGGAAGGCAGTTCCCACCTGCTATCTGGGCCATCAAATGTCACATAAATCAGATTTGTCATCTAATGAAAACAACGGCCAGATTTCCCGGGACTTCTTCTTGCTGTTGTTGTTTTTGTTTCGTTCGGGACGAGAGCTAATAGAGGAGCTAATTCCCCGTTTTGGTTGCCCAGAATTCCAGCTCCACTTAATCTGTAGTTCTGGATGTCAGCGCCCGGCATCCGCATCTTTATCCTGTATCCGAGAGATACTCTCTACATATTAAGCTCAATTGTCTGGGGCTTAAAAGTTTCATGTTTGATTTCGCACAGATAAGACGGCATCAATTTGCGGCACAGGTAAACTTTTTGATTGCCCCCCCACCCGCACATCCATTTCCCCGCCCAATGTCACGTTAAGCTGCTCATCCAAATTTTGGGGCCGGTCTGAAAGTTACTGGAAGTGGGCAGGGAAAGCTGTTAAAAACTGATGGCGATATGCCCGAAAGTTTAATTGAGCTCGTTCAATCGGAAGGAATATGCATTTTGGTGTGTGAGCTTCAGAGACACTTTGTTTTGGTCAGGTAATTATCTGGTGGTGAAGAGGGACTTCTACAGATGATTAAACCTTTAAGCTGAATGCATAGATGTGCATAAAGAATATATCTGAGCTTAGGTTGTAATTATACCTTAAGTAAGAAAATATTTATGCAGTTATATTTCCAAGAGATCTGATTGATATTGATTGGTATAAAATTAAGAGAAACTCCTTCGTAAACTAATTGAAATAAAAAGAAAGCCTCAACCTTAAATCATCAGCAATTTTTTCCATAGCTGTCCACTTTGTTTAGCCATTACCCGAATCGTTCGAATTATCGGAGACGAGACAGTCAGACAGTGGGGATGATTGCACCTTGAATCGATTTCCCTACGACGAGGCACAAATGGGGGGGAAATCCCGGGTGAAGACCTCTATGTACCAGGCTTTCCATCCACACAATGTCATGTTGCCGGCTGTCAGTCTTTGTTGCCACTCGTTGTTGCCACCGTTGTCGTCTTGTTTTGTTGTTATCATTTGCAGCATTTGAAATGATTTGCAATAAAAGTGTCTGCCACTGTCCATTGGCCACGCCCCATTGGCAGATTACGTGCCACTTCAGCTCCTGTCCATCCTAGCCGCTGCTGCTGTTGTTGGGATTGCTTATCCTGGCCCTGTTGGATGAGTTGGCATTGTCCTTGCCGCTGTCACGTAATTGCCTCTTGTTTACTCTGGTTTCTTCTCCCAGCATTGCCATTTTGCTTTTCTACGCATTTTCCAGGTGCGTAGTGTCGGAAAAGGGGCGTTACTGCGCTCGCTGTATAAACTAGCAAAATGCATACATTTTATGATATATTTTTTGAATGAAAATTATTAAACTTTAAGACTATTCAAGTCTATTCAAAATTCTTCAAATTTAATGCTTCAAATTCGATTAAGCTTTCTTAAAGCCTAGAGAAAACTCAGTGCTATAGAAATCCGCTCCTGGCGGGACGGGAAAAGCCAGAGACTAAGCACAAACAAACACAGACGATGTCTACAATCATATTTCTTGCATTGCAATAAAAATGCGTGGCAACGAAACAAAATTACTCATAAAAATAAATAAAAAATAGCCGCCTTCCTTGGGGTCTGGGCCTGCAATTTCTGGCACATCATTCGGCATTGCTGGGGCCGTAAATTATATGGATTCTGGACAACATTTCTACACTTCTGGCAATGCAGGCAGGCAGGCAGGCAGGCAGCAGGACATACCATAGATGGTGCCCATTAAAAGGCATTTTGTCGGGGAAAATGGAAATGATTTCGTGTCATTGCAGTTACGTGTTTGTGAAAATATCGTCGCAACAGCATCACAAATTTGTAGGCAGCTGTTGGCTTTAAATTTATTTTTTTTTTAGGTTTACTCAAGATATAAGTATAAACTCTGTTCTACAAAAATGTACCCTTGAATTCCTTACTTAAAGTACTTTCTATAACACACACAATAAACATTTCGAGCCTTTTTTAAAGACCTCAATACCTGATATCCAATTCTAGCAGAGACCCAAAAGTAGGCTGCTCATAAAATCAGTTGCGTGGCGAATCCTTTTCCCAATTTACATTTTATCGAGCTGCCAGTCGCTCGGCTCATTATGTTGGCCATTTTTATTGGCTTCGAAAGATTTGCAGCTCGGACCCAACTCTCAGGAAACTGGAACCCAAGCACGCATCCTCATCTGGAGCTGATTTCATCAGAAAATACATTTCGTTACCTGGAATTTTTTATGGTCTACGGTGAGGGGGAAGGCCGTGTGTTGTGTGGCAATTTTCATATATCTAAACAAAGGAAAGTTGGCCGCTCTGCGCTTATCTGGCCGCAAAAAATGGGTTGATGCCATCTTAAGGAAAAGCCAACTCAACCGATATTTGATTTTTTTTTTACGACTACCACCCGCAGCCGCACTCAATCCTTTGCCTGGCGATTTACTTTCGCTTAAAATAACAATTTCAAATTGGTTTTACTGCCCCGAGGTCGGGATTTTCTCCTTGACTTCGGCTTGTGTTTATGTCGCCTCGCAATTTGATCGCTTTGCATAAGCGCCTTTCAGCAATTTGCTTTGCCTCTGACCATTTGCTATATGCGGCTTAAAGTGCCAGGCCAACCGGCACCGGGCCATCAGCCGAGTCAAGTGCATTAGATTTGTCGGAAAAGCTGCACTAGAGGGGGTGAAAACTGGCGGAAGGGTGCTCCGTTCCGAAAACAAACTTTTCCCCAGCAGACAATAATTGAAAATGCTTCGAGTGTGTGTGTGTCTGTATGCTAACTTTGTCTGCCGGCATTAAATTTATGTTAATTGAAATTTATGTGCGCTGACCGCACCAGCTCAAGCTCAAAAAACAAGCAACATTTTTGAGAAAATGGCCAATGGAAAATAGTGGCAAACTTTTCAGGACACTGGCATCGAGGCTAAAAATTTAATTCCGTTTTCTATGACCCCCTTCCTCATTACATCACTAAATTATAATTTAAATCGAAATACAAATCCAAATCAAATTAAATTCGGTCTGTTTTCGCCGAAAGGCAATTTGTGTGCCAATAAAATTGGCTGTTGTAACAAATGGAATATGCAATTTAAATGTTCGCAATTATACATAGAAAATTAAGTTGTCGGCAACATTTCCGACAAAGAGAGTGTTAAATTCATTTGTAAAGTAATCAGGTTTGTTTAATAATTTAGGGGTAAACATTTTTTCAAATCTTTAAACATTACTACAGGAAGTACTTTAAGAGTACGCTTCTCCAGCTTTCGACTTCTTGGATTTAACGGTTGCCTTATGGATTTCCTTGATCCTTTTAATAATAAACACAATGCGAATAGAAAGAGAAATAATATTTTGTAAAGTTAATAAAATCTTTATATGCCGATTCAAGCTTATTCTCTTTAAACAAATGATAACTAACGATCTCTATACAGGTTTATTCCATTAGCCATTCCATATTGCACTGTGTTTAAGGCGTTTAGCAAGGTACAAAAGAAGAATTCCAGGACAAAAGGACAGCCGCATACCTGCTGTAAGCTCATTATCGGATTCCTGATCGGTTGAGCTCTTAATTGGAGATCAAAGCAAGTTTGCTGCATTTATACAACATTTTATGTGTAAAAATTCAAAGATTATTCAAGTTTACTAACCTCTCCGGCCAAGTTCTCCCCTTTCAGGACTCCTGGACATCCCGGATACCGCAAATCAATAATCAGGAGCTGAAGACTCATGAATCTCTGCATCTGGGCCAAGCGATCGTTGCACAGACCGATGAGAAGAATCCTCAGCAGGGGCGCGACGCTACCGCCCAGTTGTTCCCGGAGGAAGGCATGCCACTTCTCGACCGCATTCATTTGGTCAATAAAGAGGATGCAGTAGATGACGGTTGCCCAGTGGGTCACCAGGACCACTATGTTGGCGAAGAGCATGCTGGCCACTGGGAGCCACAGCACCATTATATTCTGGTGACCATTGCTGACCCTTGAGTAGAGGCGAAACAGCTGTAGAAGCTGCTGACGTTGCTCCCAAGTTGGCATTCCCACCTTGTCGTATGCCTGGAAAGTTTTTTTTATTTTTATTCAAACTAAAATTCTATTTATGAAGTAGAGCTCACCACCAAAAAGCGATTAAATGTTGCCATCCAGGATAAAAGTATCAGCTGGTAGACGATGTACGCGTTGTAGAACATAGACAGGAGCAGCGCATGAAGACCTAGGGGTAAAATCCTTCCGAAGAGATAGTCGACAATCTGCAGAACTGTCAGGTCAAACTGCACTACAAATATGCAAAGCAGGACAGCTCCTTCCAGAAGAAGGGGTCCCAAGGTTTCCTCAATCAAGGACATCATTTTAATTACTTCATTGACTAGATTCACAAAGGACCTGTTCCAGAGGAGGCTACCTAGCCAGTAATACAGTCGAACGATGTTCCAAATAGCAATCTGGAAAATAACTGCCTGCGACATGTCCTCAAATATGCGTGATTGATAGATAGAGGAGCCGTAAATTAGAGAAAAGAATGGAAGGCTTGCCAAAAATAAATACGATATCCAATAGAAGTTCGTGGACATTGCTACTATCTTGAAGATTAGAGCAATCCTCTTGGTCCACATATTGCGAGGTTGAATAATCATCCTTCCCGCCTGGGGATCGTACTTTATTTGTCCAACCACGAGGCTGCGGTACAGGATATAGGTTGTCCAGCCGATGCCCAGGACAGACCATCGCAGCAGACGTGATCCCCACTTGCCACACGAATGCCTCCGAGTCGACCCATACTTCTCTACTGGCATTCTCAAACCCACTAAAATGGCCTATACGAGGAAATTCCGAGCAGAGGGATGAGTATGCGGCGGGAATGCCAGCTAATGGCCGGTTATGTAGCATTAACAGCAACATAGCCACATTAGTACGAGTTATGTATTAAAATGGAAAGGGGAAAATAAGTTTAGTTCAGTAGCAAAGTGCTTTTAGCTTTACATTTATTATATGTTATTTGTCAACATAAAAGTCGCAAGCAATACATGCTTTTTTTATATACATAAATGTTTTATGTTAAAGACCTCCAGTAATGCTTATAGCCTGGAAAGGATAGAATCCAACTGCATAAAACATTGGTAAGCCAGCTTAACCAGCTTTCTTTTTGTTATGGGTAATCCTGAAACTTGCTAACAAATTAAGAGCTATATTTCCATTGATAATTCTTATCCCTTAAATATCAGGTGTATACATAATAAATAATTTTAAGTATTAAACATTGTATGGAATAAATATCTTTTACCAGACCTTACTTCAAACTAATTTTAAATTATTTATTCAATCTTTTATTAGTGTAAGTACCATTGAGATACTCGACATTTAATAATATATTATCAATTAATACATATTATTTAGAAAGCCTAAGGGTATGCCAACGGACATCCCGTACTGAACGTAGCTTAAGGCATCCACCAAAATGCAGAAAACGAACTCCAAGAGAAAAGAGCTGTCGCATATATGATGTTTGCACATTAATGGATTCCTGATCGGTTGGGTTCTCAGCTGTATGTCGAAACAAGTTTGCTAAGGGAAGAAAACAAGTCAAACAGGAACCAAAATTAGGAATTCTGTTGATTAACTACCAGATTCATGAGATCCTGGGCGAATTTCTCCGATATCTCGCCACTCGAAAAGAGCCTTAAATCTATGAACAGGAGCTGCAGGCTCAGCAATCTATCCAGCTGGGCCAAGCGATCGTTGCTCAAGCCAATGAGTAGAATCTTTAAAAGCGGGGCTAATGCGTCACCTAAGTGTCCCTTAAGAACCTTATTCCACTTCCCGATAGTGTCCAAGTCGTGGTTAAGCAGAACGATAAAGATGATGGCTGCCCAGTGACACATCATCGTTACTACGCTGGAGAAGAGCACACTGGCCACTGGCAGCCACAGAACAATAATGTCCTGGTGCCCATTATTAATCCTGGAATACAATTGAAGTAGCTTAAGGATTTTCTGGCGTTGCTGGACGATAGGTAATCCTAACAAATGGTGGCTCTGGAAATAATAAGGCAGTTTTAAGAGCATAAATTTGTCGATATTTCAGATGCTCACCCCAAGGAACCTATTGAATGAGGCGATCCATGATAGCACCAGAAAAAGGTAAGCTACGTAGGCGTTATAAAACATTTCCAGCAAAAGGATATGGATGATAAATAAGTGCCTGCCCCCGCGTATATTATTCATCAACTGAAGCAGAGTCAATTCCAATTGAGCCACGTAAATAATCAGCAGGATGAATCCCTCCAAGGGAAGGGGACCCGAAATGTGCTCAACTGAGGATATCAAATGAATAACTTTATTCACCAAACGCACAAGGTACCGATTCCAGGCTAGGCTACTTAGCCAGGTATATAAACGGTAGATGTTCCAAAGTGTTATAAAAACGACAACTGATTCGGTGCAGAGTTCCAGAATGTGCTTTTCCTTGCTGAGCTCTGTACCAGCAAAAAATGGAGCAATCAATACTAATAGATAATATAAACCAAAGTGTTCAAAGGTTAACACGAGCACTTTCAGGAACAGAGCCACTCGTATTGTTACGATATTCCAAGGTCGGATGACCAATTTTCCGCTTTTCCCATCGTACTGCATCTGTCCGACAACGAAGCTGCGATAAAGTATATATGTTGACCAGGAGATGCACAATAGAAAACTTCGCAGCAGTCGCGATTTACTGCTTAACTTGCCACCAAAGTCCATGTTCCCCTTTGGCAGCCGGAGTTTCACTAAAACTAAAACATCACCCACCTGGGGGTTGGTCATAAAATAATCGTTAAGCAATAACCATCATTATTTGCTTCATTATATTTATTAGAACCATCAACTTAATAACAAAGGTATATAAAATATAGAGAAATGAGCTCTGACTGGAATGTTACAACTTTGTGACTTAGGAGTCAGTTACGTAGTAGTTATGAGACTGAAAAGTGTTAGAAAAATGTAAGACTGTTCTTAAACACTTAAAAAAATATATAAGAAAATTCTTTAAGTAGCAGTTAACCTTAAAAGAATTCAATATCATATTGAATAAGATATATTGTATGTGTTATTAGAGATCCAAGCATTGCTGAGGTGGAATCACGATTAATGTTGAATGTTTGCAACACCTCAATTTTAAGAGGGTTCCGTATTAGCTGCAGTTGAAGGCTTTCGAACTAAATGAACAAAAAGTAAAACAAAGATTGTCCAACTCAATATGCTTGCATAAAAGTCAACTTACAGACTCCTCCAGACGAACGTCTAGGCCAGAGGCGAATATAGTTCTCTCCTCCAACAGATGTATCATCTCCTTGTGATCATCCTGGACGTAGAGCACGACGAAGAGGTTCAGGATGGCATCCCCGTAATAAAAGATGCCCCAGATAAGCATCAGGACTGTGGACGTGTAGGTCATCGCTAAATTCTCGGGACCATTCTTGACGATACTGTAGGTCATGTAACAAGTAGCTACCGTAGATATGTAGTATCCCCCGTACACTATTAGCCCCTGGGTGCCGAAAACCTCCCCCAAGTGGGTCACAATATCCTGCAACTGTCCCTGGAGTTTGGCTATATCCTCCAGCCGATCAGCAAGGTGGCAACATCGGGTCATAAAGCCACCCTTTCGTTGTTGATGGTGGTAGCTCAAGTCCTTGGATTCCTCAATCACCTGTCGCAGCTCCATGTTTAGCAGCTGATACTGCGCTCGAACGAAAAGCATCACGAGATAATGTTGCGATATGGCCAGACTAAGAATACTCTCTATCCAGACTTGCAAGCCCACCGCCAGGATAAATGTGGAGTCTCCACGACCGATGGCATCCACACCGATTGCCATTTGAACGAGGTCGGCCACTGTGCTTAAGAGAAATTTGATGAGAATTCCCCAGCGTGACATCCTTACCACCTGTGGCCTGGCCAAGAAGAGGCGTGCAATTTTTCTAGCCAAATCCTTCATTTGGCACCGCTGGCCCCATCGGTTGAGTAACGTAGCCAACCCTTTAAAATGTAACAATTATTATTAAAGTATATTATTTTCTAAAACAAAACCACACTATTACATACTTTCAATGAATATAAATAATTATGTAGCTTTTCAAGTCCTTGACTTTAAATAAATTGATCTTTGAAAGCTAGGTTATCTCACCTCCAATGGACCTCAATAAGATCATGGTAATGACAACCGACTCGTGAAGTCTGTTTGATTTCCCGAATATGATTTTAAAATTCCATTGGCTGGTCAGGAGGAAACCGAGCAGAATCACAAAAGCTGCATTTGCCACAAGGGCGAAGAGAGTGCTTCTGGCAGTCGTAAAAACGCGACCAGTCCTCCAGTTGTACTCAAAGTTACTAAGTCCTATCAGGTGGCCATAGTAGTAGATACCCTTCAGCAACAAACCGGCCCAGTCGAGCATTTTTGAG
>JAEIHY010004483.1:0-48837 GCA_018904565.1 Drosophila tsacasi
TTCCTAACTTAAAACCCCGTAAACAAGGACTTACTAGAGTTAAGGATGGCAAAACCTCCATTAAAGTTGTATAATTGGCAATTAAACATCTTAATGCAATAATTTACTCCAGGCTGGCCTTGATTTCCCCGTCAAGGCTTTCTTCCCAGAATAATTATGGACCATAGAGTGCAATCAAAATTTTTAATGAACCCACAAGCTCGAGATAAAGCAAGAAAAACTACAGAAAAAGTTGAGCGAGTCGGTGGAAGCTTTCAAACTTAGACCAAGTCTAAATTTAAATTCGTAAACGAAACCGAAATGGTTCGAAGAAGACTTCTGAGTAGTTCGGCGAAGCAGGCTTCGATGAGCGCCTACCAGAATTTCTGTCATCATCAACAGCAGCAGCCGCAGCCGCAGCAGCAGCAACAGCGGCCACAGAGTCCCTTGGCTGCCTCATTGCCCCAGTACTGGCAATCGATGTGCCACAAGTTGGGCGGATCAGCGCCAGTGGGCGTGGGCCCACCGCGGCGTCAGCAGCCCCGGGAAGCCGAGCAGCAGCACTTGCCCCTGCAGAGGGACTACCAGACCATGTGGGGCAGGTGCTGCGGCCAGCAGGGACCTCTGCTCAAGCCCGGGGTCATTATGCCCGCCTTTCCCCACCTCGGCTACCGCCAGGTTCCACCCACCAGAGGTGTTACTACGCTTCAGCCCCAAAGGCCCTTCCAGTATCAGCAGGGAAGCTTTCTCAGCTATCCAGCGGCCGTACAAATGCATAAAATGTGGCATCAGCAGCAGCCTCATGGGCTAGTTCCTGTGGGTATTTTGAAGAAAGCGTCTCAGCTAGAGAACTCCGCGGTTCACCATGCCAAACGAGTGACCATCAAGGCGCCAGCTAGCTTTCAGGCCCCTAAAGTGGAGCCGCTGAAGCCCAGGCCCGAGGTTCCACGCAGGACAGGCAAGAGGATGCGACAGAACTTATTGAGAAGAGAGCAGCAGAAGGTGCTGCAGCATGAGATGCTCTATCAAAAGCAGCTGCAGAAAGAGCTGCAGGCCCAAAAGGAGCTCCGCAAGCATCAGAGACAGCACAGAAAGCTCCTCAAGAAGCATCAGGAAAAGCAGCATCGCGAGGAGCTGGAGCAGGTGCAGCAGCAAATGCTTCAGCATCGGCTGAAGCAGCAGCAACTTCGCGAAACCAACCACCAGCAGCGCCAGACAAAGAGGCTTCAGAAGCGAAGTAATTACTTTAATTTCGGGAAAATCGCCAGCAGCTTCCTGGAAAATACAGACCCCGAGATGTCAAGGTCACAGAAGCCCCAAAACCTTGGTAGAAACCAGAACTTTTCCTATCAGGGAACCAAAAAGTGTCCTGACAGGACAAAGCTGCAAGAAAAGCCCGAAGTTCCCAGGAAGAGAGTGAAAGCCAACAGAGAGGGAATGACCTACTCGGCACGATTCAAGGATCCCCTGGACTTGGAAAACGAAAGCAGCACCATAACCCTAACTACAGAACAAAGTCAGGCCGATTGCCGAACACCCTATCGAAGCGGAACTTCTCTGGTGGACAGGGCCACCAACACCCAGAGCGCTTCGATGAGTGAACTCCTCAAGCAAGTGCCTCCGAAAGCCACCTCGGACACGGGTAAGGGAGGAGCCAGGAAACTCAATATCAATGAGCTATTGAGGAGTGAGCAGGTCAAGGGATTGAACGCGGATCCCATGTGCCAGTCGCTGATGGAACTGGTGACACTTATGTGTGCGTCCCAAGAAGCCCCGGAGAGTCGGCTGACAGCAGGGTCCGGCGGTGATGATGGGAACCTCCAGAAAAAGTACTCTGTGTATCTGATGGTGACCTCCGATGAGGACGAGGACGTAGGCGAACAATTGCCCAGGTCGAAAGTGAATGGTACCAGGATCACAGGCGATTCAGAGAGGACTCAAGGGGACAATGAGGAGTTCTCTCAACGGTGTGGCCAAGCCTATCAGGACGAGTATCCCAGGTAAGTCCCCAAGGCACACAGGAACGCCTAAACTTATGTTGACCTAAAGCAAACCCAGATTAGGTCGCCGGAAAAGGACTCGAAAGCGCTGGAGCAGTCGCCTGGATGACCTGGACTGCCCCTCTTCTGGTCCGCTGGCATTGCTGCCCATGAGAAGGCCCCTGCACTGGCCCAAGCCGGATTACTCCAAGCTGAGCCAAGGACGATCCAATAATAGCCGCACTCAATTTCGTGTTCGGTCGCACTCCTCGTCCAAACAGATCCCCCAAATGCGCAGTCCGAGGTCGGTGTGCTCAGTTCTAGACCCGAAGCGCAGCTGGAAGCTGTGGGAGGATCTGCCGATGACAGCCAAGACCCTGAACAAGGCCTACAGTCGCCTGTGGAGTAAACCGGGAGGTCAGAGCTGTACTACA
Organism: Drosophila tsacasi; assembly: GCA_018904565.1. Classification (NCBI taxonomy): domain Eukaryota; kingdom Metazoa; phylum Arthropoda; class Insecta; order Diptera; family Drosophilidae; genus Drosophila; species Drosophila tsacasi. The sequence goes on from JAEIHY010004483.1 coordinate 2,393, forward strand.
TTTTAGCCTTAATAGAAGGGAACTGATTTTCTTTGTGAACTAACACGAGGAAATGACCCCAACCATCGGGGAAGCCTGAAGTAGAACCTTATTCCTGCCAAAATATGCCTGACCTTTGGCGGAATAAAGCTAGACCCAGGGCTTCCCCCTTGGTGAGAGGATTTCCCCTTGCCCAACTTGAAATAAAAGACAGCTTTGACTGGTACTTTCATGCCTGATCCTTTCCTCTTTGAGTTATCAGTCAACACTTGTTATGTTCCGAGTCTTTTTTGTTCTAAAACTAAACATATTTCGTTCAGCCGTTTTGTCCAAATCTGTAATGTAACCGGAATTACTTAAGAACCCGAATCCTTTCCATTTCTCAATGGCTGAGTTAGTCAATCCCTCCCCTCTGACGATCGAGCATGGTGCCGACGAGGGCAGCACGTGCACGGAAGCCACGAATTCCAAGGGAGAAGAGTCCCCTCGTCCAGAGGAGAGCTTGAGGATGGGGGGCGGCAACTGCGAGTGCCAATTGCAGCAGGCGACCTACATACCCACTACCGTTGCACCGCAGACCGAGTACTGCTATCCGACCGAGCCCTATTGTAATTGTCAAGCTGCCACACAAACTTACCTGGGAACAACACAGTGGCAGACCCCACAGTGGCAGACCCAGCCATGTACTACCACGGTATTGCCAGTGACCCAGTGCCATTGCCAATCATTGTACCAGTATGCTCAGCCCACTCAGGATTGTGGCTGCTGTACGCAACCCTCGACCCACTACGCGGAGTACAAGACCTTCCAGCACAGTCCCAAACCCAATCCAGTCTACGTGTCAACGGGTTGCGATGCATATTCCATGAGTTCTCGGCATGCCATCCCATCCGGGAGCAGTTGCGCATCAATTCCGCCGAGGTGCTGCTCGCCCAAGCGATCGACTTCCACAGTCGGCTTCGCTGGCGTAAAGGGCTCCTTTGAGAGGATGCGTTGTCGGAAGAAAAGGCCAACCCAGTGCTGTTGTCAAGCTAACACTCTGACAGGGGTGTTGTCGGTTGAGGTGTGCGTTCCCCCGCCACGCAGGAGCTGCTGCACAAAAAAACCCACATCTTGTTGTCCGCCACCCAGGCGCGCATGTTCGCCGCCTTCTTGCGAGAGATACGGTTCCAGAAACAGATCTAGGAGTTGCACGGGAAGGGGAAAGACCAGGGCAAGCAGTGTCTGCAGTAACCACAGCAATTATATGGAGAAGAATGTAAGGTATGGCAATTCGTGCCTCAAGAGCCCCCCAGTGCGGACCACTACCTGCTACAGTGGACAGTGCTGCGGGAGCTCCGGATGCGCGCAGCCGAGATCGCGATCGCCCAGCTGTCAGACGGGGACGGGATATGGTAAACGGTATTGTCGCAAGCCACCCACCACCACCTGCTGTGATGAGCCCGTCATGACCTTTCGACCGAGATCACGATCCCCAAGCTGCCAGAGGCAGTCGGCAATGAGTAGGCGCCTTTGCGGCAGGTTGCCTCATTGCTCGAACGAGACCCTGATGGAGGAGCCCATGAGGAGCTACCGCTTCAGTTGTCCTGAGAACCGAACCGTGTCGCTCTGTCCCTATTGCCAGAAGACGTTGAGGCACAGGTGTTCGTCGGCGAATAAGAGATGCACTTCGGGGGAATCTCGAAACGACTGCTCCAAGCCCAGACCCCTGACCAAGATGCTGGATGTGCCTGTAAGATCACTTAGCCTACGGTGCCTATTTACGTCTGAGACCATTCACTTTCTCTCTGTCTTCCCAGAGCACTCGCTGTATCTACAGGACCCTCTGTCGGAAATTGACGCGTCCCAAGTTAACGGCGTACAAGGCCAAATATGAGCTGATCCTTTGCAGCAAGGAGCCGCGTTGCCTGGGCGGCGGTAACGAGAGCCACAACCACCATCTGGCGGCCACCGTAACCTCAAATATGAAAAGGCCACAGAAGTCCTCCGCGTCGCCTACCAGGAGATCGAGTAAGATTCTTCTCGCTTAACCTTCACACGCTCTCGCCCTAATTAGAGTTCCTTCTGACCTCCAGACTATTCTTCTGCACCCGCAGCAGGTCCCCCACACCGGGGTAGGGCACCTTCTGAGCAACAGAAGAATCGAACACCTGCTCCGCAGCCAGCCCACAGGCGGCAGCATTCGGAACACATGGTCCCAACGGTGGGAAGAGATCCTCGCTTGTCTTTGGGGCCGGGAAGAGATCCCTCCACACCTGCACCGGTAAAAAGAGATCCTCGCTTAGCTTCCAAGTCGGAAAAAATTTCTTCTTCGGGAAGAGATCCCCGGCAACATTCAACGTCGGGAAGAGATTCCACAGCTTCAAGGACTCCTCGCACAGTAACACAAATGGCATCACAAATGGCACCACAAATGGCACCACAAATGGCACCACAAATGGCACCACAAATGGCTCCACAAATGTCACAACAAATGACACCACAAATGGCACCACAAATGGCACCACAAATGGCTCCACGAATGTCACAACAAATGGCTCCACAAGTGGCACCACAAGGCGCACCTCAATTGGCTTCTCCGCCAGAACCCCGGCAACAGCATTGGACCACTTCGCCTGGGGATGAACTCCCCAGTTCTTCAAAGCATGCACATCGGTCCCAAAAGAAGGAGAACCGCCGCAAGGAAAGGGAAAAGGATCAACAGCAACCACATCAAGTGAAACGTCATTCGGCACCCAAATCGGAACCCAAAACCAAAGAGCTAGCACCAGGTCACATCGTCAATCCCACTCCCAACGGCAACGCAGTGCCAGCAGTACAACAAGAACAAAGGCAAGCTGATTATCTGGGCACGAAGATTAATCCCTATTACAGAGGGACCTTTCTCAACACGCGTCCCCCTGTGGAGCCTCAAAAAAGCATTCCGGCCAGGCCGCCGAAGGTCCGGGAACACAGAAAGGAGACACTCCCTCCGATGATGCTCATGCCCCCAAAGTGGACCGGACTAGGTCAACTGCAGTCCTGGGTCTTCGGGGAGCCCTACGTTCCGCCGACTTCCTTGCGGGGCAATGCATGGAGCTGGCGCCAGATCTTCGGGCGACACAAGAAGCGGAACAAGCCCAGCTCACAGGGGGCCGACCAATAGGCCTCGAGGCACGTGTCGGAGACTGAGACTTTCATATTTTATTATCTGAATCTTTTTTCGGTAACACCAAAATTACGGACCACAGGATGAGCTCGGAGGCGTTTATCCAGACTTGCTCACGCGCCTCTCCCGGATCAAGCGTCTCCGATACCTCCCAGCAGACCATGTGCGTTCACCGCCAGCGAACCAGTGATCCGTGTCCTGGCAATCAGCCGGATAACACCGAGAGGATTTACGTGCTGAGGAACTGCGACAGGTGTCCGGACTACACGGTGTCCCGCTGCCAAGAGAGCCAGTGTCCCGGTGGCTGCACCAACTTCTCAGGAGAGCGTCCCAGTTGCTCCCCCAACCGCCCGGCAGCGTATCCCTCCCAGGAGAGTCTTTCGGGGGAAACAGCTAAGCCAACGAAGTCCGAACCCCCCAAGCCTGCAGCTCATCGAAAGCAGCGCCCCAAACGTCGAGCCGGCGGAACCAATGGGATCTGTCCACTCTGTGGCCAGATGCAGATCCATGAGCCTGGTCAAGCCATGTGCCCCGTCTGCAATGAAAGGATCCACTCGGTGGTGAACAACTATCTGCAGTGCCAGTGTAACCCCAAGGAAGAGGAAGCAAATTCCTCCAGATCGCCGCCTAGGCAGAGCGAACAGCCAGCAAATGGACAGCAGGTCAAAGTCCTATCAGGCGACCCCAAACTCAACGTCATTGTCCTGCAGGACTGCCAGAATAAGCAAGAGCTGTTCGATCAGCTAGCCATGGCCATGGATCGCAACGGGGGTCAGGTGCAAAATGCCGAATCCCCTCCCTACCAAGGCAACGGCTACAACCAGAATAACCGGAGCAGCTTTCAGGCCAATCCCTTGCCAGGCTATAGCGACCAGGGCTACAAACAGAATAATGCGAATAACCGGAGCAGATACCAGAACAATTCCCCGCCCGGCTACGACGACTACGTGAACTATAGCAAGGGCTATGAGCCGCCGGGGCGCTATGACTACCGTTACGACATGGGTCCTCCTCCGCGTTCGGATTTTTACCCGGAAAGTAAGTTTCGAGGAGAAGGGATGCTCACTTACCAACCTAACTACCTATCCTTCCCCTCCCTCTACAGCTTACGATGACGACAGATACGGGGGTCACACGCCATGCACCAGCTGCGACTGCCCCCCTCAGGCTCAGGATGCATACACGGAACCGTATGACGTCGATTTTCATGATCAGAATATGGATCGGAAACAGGATGGCGCCGGCCCCTCCACCTGCAACTTCGAGTCCTGTCGCCAGGGATTGGAGAGCAAGGAGAAGCTGGCCATGCTGCTGGCCCAGGCCCTCGAGATTTTCGTTCAAGGATACCAGGAAAAGAAGAACAAGAAGCCCAAGAAGAAGAAGAGGAAGAAGAAACCCAAAAACGAGAAACGGAAATCAGCAGGATCGGCTGATGCCATGGCAGAGGACTCTCCGACTAGGGTACCTAAGCAGTCGAGACCCTGGAGGACGCCTCCCGGAACACCCTACTACCGTCCTTTCCACCCCCCAAGCAAACGCGTTCCTCCTCCTCAAATGCACGTTCTCTCCCAAGTTCAGAGACAAGTAGTGCACTACCCTACAGGCCGAATGACGAACTCCACTGCCGAGAAGAACAGCCAGGCAAATCTCAGTAGTTTCTGTTCCAAGCACCAGTCATCCAAGGATCCATCTTTGCGGAGCGAGTCCTTCAAGCACCAGGCATCCAAGGACCCATCTTTGCGGAGCGAGTCCTTCAAGGCGGAGGCTTCGAAGCAGACAGACTCAAGGCCCCCGACCTTCTACCTGCCCAACTGCGAGGAGCTGCAAACTGGTAGCGAAAGTCGGCGGAGAAGGAGAGCCCGCCGACGGGCTAAATATCAGGAGCAGCAGCGACAGCAGCAATCAGAGGGCAATCGGGGCGGCCAGCGGGATGGGGAAGGTCGCCGGTATCCTGGGGGAGGGAATGACTCTGCCGGTGCTGACCAGAACAGGACGTCCGGAGGCGGTAAGGACGACTCGGTCCTCTTCGGCCTCAGTCCCATTGCGCACTACAGGCCGGGAATGATGAAGTTTCCGGTCAACTACCTGCTCGCGGGCACCAACTACCGTCGCAGCCTGGTGCGCACCGCTGCCGGCGTTACCCTCCACCAGAAGCCCTACATGGACAAGGCCGAGGTCAAGGATCTGCCCCACTTTCCCCGTCAGGTGGCGTCGAGTCATCTGGACTGCCGAAAGCCGCCAGCCAAGAAGTGGCTGTGAGCTTCCAAAGAGCGCGTCACCGGAATTATGCATTGTCGGGGACCGACCTCCACTTCGATCCTCGACTTAGTGCATAAGTCCGACCAGTCGCGTGGTGGTCTATACTTTTAGTTCTCCAAAATTCCCAGTAGTCAAAAGTCAGTAATTATAAGGCAATAAACCGGAAAAAACCCGAAAGAATTGAGTAGTTTTCATAGGCCGTAGAAGTATTATAAATCAGCTGCATGAGGTATATAATTCTTAGCCCCTCTTCTATCTAGATTATTTTTAATGTTCGTATTTAAAGCACTTCTTAATTGTAACTTATACCATTGTTTCTGCAACTGAACTACATATCTCTCTGTTCTCTGTCCTGTCCTGCAAAATCCTTGTATCTTAATCCATCTATTTATTTGTATTATCCTTCAATGGCAAACAAACCAGCCAAAATTTTCCGACTAATTTCCTGATCTTCCGGCTTCCGCCTTCCGACTTCCTTCATCCGCCTACTGCTGGCACCGTTTCCGCTTCCTGTGGCCCAGATTAACCTCTTAGGGCGGTGCAAATCAAAAGGACGTGGACAGCCATGAGCCGGAGACAAACAATTAACGCCGCAGGCGTTTCCTCATTGCCACCGGACCATAAAAAGTCACTAATCACCGGCAATATTTTGGGACTTGTACCTGTGCGTGGACGTGAGCGGACAATGCGCCGCCAGAATTTAACGAAAACCCCAGTATGCCGGAGGAGTCCCCAGAATCGAATTGAGCCGGCTGCAGGTCCTGCACTGCGCTTCCTGCGCTGCATTTCACACTGCCTGGAAATGAGAAACTAATTTGGTTGCCCCGCTGCGTTTGCCTTGCCACATGTCCTGCTGAGAGGATGACGGGATGATCGATGCACTTGCAGAAAATATATAGGAAATTAATAAGAATTGTCCTCTTTCTGAAATTAAGAAATTTGAATTAGTTATAATGTCAATGAAACTACTTTTATTATTATCAAAAGTGAAAGTAAAGTTAATAAATTAATAAATAAAAAATACTTTAACTATACAAATAAAACAATTTAATTAGAAACAGCAAAGGACTAAAGAATTATAAATAAAGATGTGTCTTTTGAACGAATAAAATTAAGGACAAATATAGATCACCTCGCTAAAGATGCTCATCAAGTATTATTACTTTACTTCTACTATTTTATATTATTTTTTATATTACTATTTCCCACATACATTTTTTTCAGTTTATAAATGTTAATTGCAACGCCTAGCATTCTACGCACTTTTTGCGCCGCTCAGCAGGACATCCTTTTCCTTGTTATTGTTGTTTGACAACATTTGTTTTTACAATTCCCTGCTCCTCGCTCCTTCTCGCTTCCTCCGCCTCGTCCTGTTCCCCTGCCCCTGCTCCTGTTTGTGTACAGAGTACGCGCCTTCTCCTCGGGATTCCCCCCATACCATTTCCCATTACCAATCCTGATCCCCCTTCCCGTTTCCGGGGCTCACAAGAAGCCTTAATTTCTGCCCTCGACGCCGAAGCAACAGATGATTCGTGCTCCTGTGTCAGGACCTAATCCCATGTGTTGTTGTTGTTGTTGCTGGGCGAACGGGATGCAGCAGCAGGCACACTTGGGCAGGAAATGCAATTGTCTAGGCTCAAATATTTGCCAAATGCGCCGAGCCATTCATCCAGCGGATGCACGTATCTACGGGATGTCGATTGGCATCGATCCATTGTCCTTGCTTTGTGCTGGCTTGTCCAAACGGAATTGCTAAGTTAGTTTTTAATTTTCTGCCATATCCTTGGTTTTGTGTTTATTTTTGGCAGTGAAAATGGGTTTCCTTTTCAATTTTCTTTAGTTGTTAAGCAAATAAATTCAAAAGGACAAAATGTGTGGCTTTGATTAAAATATATTTAAGAAATTGAAAGAAATTGTATTATAAATATTGAAGAACTTCAATTTGAAGTTCATTTTGTAAGCTTAATATTCATATTTTTAATAATCCTATTTCAGAAATCGAAGGTTTATTTTTTAAAAAATATAATTATAAATAGTTAAGTGTAGAAGATATTTTTTATTAATAATATATATTCATGATCTGCATCGACAGCCGAGTCGATTTTTAAGGGGTTAAATGGTTAAAATTGTAAGAAAAAATTGAAGAAACTTAATTTTAAAATAAATGGAAATTCAGTATGTAGTTTTATTATCCTTAAAAAAATTCAAATGCTTTTAGCATAGGTATAATATTTTTAAGCTTAAATTTTTCCAAAAATTATTAATAATTATACGTATTTAAATATTATTTATTTTCAGATAAGTACTTCCCTTACCTGGCCATAAAACCCACCTCCCGTTTTTCTCTCTCCTCCTCTCAACCCACCCACAAATCGTGATCGTAAAGCTGGAAGATCTCTGTAAGTGGTTTAACTGACAAAGGGGCTTCTCCTCATTAGGGATTTTCCCTCTTCCGGAGACAATTGGTGTGCTGAGCTTTCCTCACCTTGGCTGCTGCGGATTGTTCTTGGTCATGTCGCTGTGGGTTTCATTTGGTTTAGTGCCCGACCACCGGTGCTGGACATTTACGTGACACGTTTTGTAAGTACGTAAGGTTCCCATTGTGGTCGGCCGTTAATCAGATTCACGGAGCATTTCTTCACCGTCGTTCTCTCTTTATTTACGTTCATTGTTATCATTTGAAAATGCCTTAATCCGAATTTATGAAACGAAAGCGGAAGTCGGCAGCAACTGTGCCTGTGGCTGTGGCTGCGGCTGCGGCTTGTTGCCCTATTGTCTCCGGTGTAAGGTTTACGGTCTTTGGTATTCGAAGATCTCTCAGTTTCCCAGCTCTCCCATCGCCAGATCTTGTCTTGGAATCTTTGAGGCACTCTGGGAAAAATGTAGGAAAAATTAATATTAAAGAATTTGAAGCGATTAAGTTGTGGCATTGTAAGTATTGTTATTTTACAATGTGTTGGTCTTAAATAATAAAATAAGGTACTAAGCTAGTACTACTAACAGTAAGAATACTTTTTTTGCTCAGTTATATACTAGAAAACCTGGTACTTGGTAATTTTAGTTGACTTCTAACCCCAAAGGGATTTTTTACGCTCTTTTAAATTAGCTTTTCTAGGATACTAATCTTTTTTTTAACAATTGTTATCTTTTAAGCAAGAAAAAATAATATCTAATCTTCTTCTAATTCCATTGAAACTTCCTAATTTTTTTTAATATACCAAACATAACAAAATTGGTGTATTATTTTTCTCAGTGAATTTGATCATTTTGCAGGCTGTGTGGCATTTTCGTTTTTGGAATGTTTGTGTCTGCGCCAGTTTCTTTACGAGCGCGTCTTATTTTTTCAGCTTTTTTCTTACTTCTTATTTACGGTTACTTGATTTGCTTTTATTATGATTCTTTTTCTGATTGATTCCGACGTTCTTGTAATAAGATTTCAGTTGTGGAAACTCGGGAAAACCTGGAAGACACGACAGCTGCCTCTGCGGCTACCTACGCCGCCTGCCCGGCGAAAAATTCCCCGAAGGAAAAGAAAATGCTGAAAACTTTATGACTAGCTGGAGATATGCCACACAATCTGTTTATTGATTTATAGCCCGGGGAAAGTGCCAATAAAACGTAGGGAGGCTGCTGGCTGCTCGGGATTACGTGGGGGAAGTCCCTCTCGGTGTGATCGTAAAAATATCTATAACTAACATGCTCACGCCCAGCCGAGCCCCAGCTTTCTGTATATATTTCCCTTGCTTCTTGTAGATCTTTAATGACTCCAAGACTCGTAAATCGTTTAGTTTTCGGGGGTGGTTTCAGCTCTATATATAGCCGGGCAGCCGGTTGGATATTTTGGGATATATCCCAGGCACGCGATGCTCCCCCGAATGCTTGTGCATCTGCCAGATGCGTAAATTATAACTATCGAACGGGGGGCTTAACTTCCTTTCGCCCGGCAATTTATGCACAAACACACAATCTGGTTTCTGGACGCAGGCACGTAATTGAAAATCAACAAGGCTAAGCAAATATATCCAAGGCAATCGTAATTATCAGCCGGACTCACTGAAATTACCTCACAGAGTCACGTACGTGGGCCTAAGTAAACATCCTTTTTCGGACGCAGGGGTTGGGTTTTATTATTGTTTTTTGGCAACTCTCATTGCACATCCTGTCCCGGCGGTAGGTGATTCTTATCGCCTTCGTCTCCGAATGCCTGGAGATTCAAATACCGATTCCTGGCCAGACAATAGGGACGAAATGTTAGATCGCTAGCGAGGGACAGCTGTTTTGGCTTGGGTTCATCATGCATATGTGGAGGGATGAGCTGGGGATTAGCTGCAAGGACACAGAGAGAAAAATACATGAATTTGAAAATGAAATCAGTGAAAATAATTTAAGTACAAAGCAGGCCTGGTAAAGTCTCTCAATTCATTCCATTCAACTCCCAAGTCACTTTCAATCCCCAAGACGCTTTAGTGAATATTTCCAAAATACAAAATGCTGCCCATGTGGACACCTTTTTTTCTACTCTGCCTGATGATCCTGTCCTGTGTTTGGGGTATGCCTTGTAAGCACTTAAAAGTCCTTTCAAGAAAGATATTAATAAAGCTTTATCCCTAGTGATGCTCAATAGAGATGCTCTGGAGGGCATTTTCCGTCACCATGAGCCAGTAGAGGGCGGGAGAGTAACCCCGTGTCCTGCTGAACTGAATCGTGAGTTACTAGTTGTTATAAATTAATTTATAATGCTTATATATAATTGTAGCGGCTTTGAAGGCCTTTATGTCTTGGCCCCATGAAGAAGTTATCAGATATAAGGAGGCTAAACCGGAACAGGTTTTTGGGCAAGAAGGACCCCAGGAGAACAAATTGGAGGTGCCCTTCATCTTTAAGAGTTTGGAACTGCAACCAGTTAAAGAAGCTAAAGTGGACAAGGTCCTGGAACAGAATAAGGTTTCAAAGGTTCAGGGAAATTTTAAAGAAAGAATCAGACGGGCACCATTCAAGGAAATTCAAATAAATGCTAAAGGTCAGAAGGTTTTCAAAGCATTTATATGCATATTAATTTATCATAAATTATTTAAAACTTAATTCAATTTATAGACCGCAAAGCAGGGCTAATTAATCCCCAGCTGGTGGACTACAGCCGTCAATGAGGCCAATCCGTACCATGGAAAACCTTCTGCGGTTTTAGCTGATTTTATTTATTTCTATTTTCCATATTATAAATTGTATTAAAATGTATTAAATGCTTGCTTCGTGAAGACACATTTTTTCCCAGTGGGGCTTATCTAAGTGGATCGCTGCGAGTCCTTCGCCTAGCAATTAGAAATGATTAGAGCGTCGCCACAATCAATTAAGGATTTTTTACCAATGGTACCTACTCTCAATTTATTTGGCGAGCGATCGGGGATGAGCGATGCTGATAAACAAGCCATTAGATGCACTTGAGATCGCAACAGGACACCGCTTCAAAGGGCAGGAGGTGTAACATCTGCGCTGGCATTCGAGAAGCGAGTCCTGAGTCCCGAATCCTGATCTTTTTTTGGGCGTACGCGTGCTGCAACTCGATCGATCGATGGATGGATTGAAGGATAAGGATTCCCAGTAAGCTGGCGTAACTCGATCAGCGGCATGATCTCCGTTCACGCGTGGAGTAAAAGGATTCGGCACTTGACAGCTCCAGACACATGTCGGACTCACACCACAAGATCCATAGCCATATGCTGCGATTTCCCCAAAACTCCAGAGAGAAGAAAAGGATCTCCTCTTGGCATGCGTGTTTGGCAGCCGCAAGAACAGCCACCGAATGCCTTTTACATTGAAATGCTTTTTAGATCGCGGCAGGAAAAGGATTTCCTGTAATTACTGCTGCCGATCCCTGAGCGGCGCTGAATAATTAGGCGGGTTCCAAAAAAAATTAATCATTCATCTGCTGAGGGAATAAATGAATGAATGAGTGAGTGAGTAAATGAATGAGCGTGCTGTGTGTGCAATGATAAATCTCTGAAAAATGGTAATTGGAAATTGTGATAAATTAAGTGACAAAGTCAAGGCGAAGAGTTGTGAACTGAGAGGGTAGATCTTATATTTCTTATAATAAATTCCTAGAATGAGTTTGGTTTTTAAATGAAAATTTGATGACAGCTTCTGTAAGGGATTTAGGAGCATTTTTATGGGGCAGAGATTAGTCCTGTGAATGGCCTTTCCCTCCATTCTCCCCGATGTTTCAAATCCCCTTTTTAATACAAGAAAATACAAAGTCTGCTTTCGAAATCTCTTAATCCTTTAACAAAAAAGTGCACACATCGAGAGCCAAAGTTAACCCACATATTTTTCTGTAGGCCAAGGGACCTTCTTTGTTTTCTCCTGTGTTTTGAACCCCGGGAACTTTACTTCCATTGACCTCGCATGTTGACTCAATCAGCTTAAAAGTGAACAGAGATGCGGGTCTGCAGGTACACTGCAGAAATATTGTTTGGAAGTTAATTTAAAATATAAATTTCAAAGTAATACCAATTATTTAAATATATAATAAAAGTAAATATAGTTTTCCAAATATTGAGGGCTTTATTTTATGGAAAGAAATCCGCACATAAGAGGGTGGTAAAAACTCCCTCTCTCTGGACATCTCGCATTAAAGTTTTGGCAAAGTTTGCTTCAATAATTCCCAAGTCCGAGTTCAGTACATAGTACAAGAGACAATCATCAGCAAATTTTAAGGTAAGAGGACTGTCGGCAGTGCGGGAAATTTATTTATTTTATTTAAAAAATAAAATTTTTAAAGTAAACATTGTAAGACTATTTTACCTGCTAAAAACAAATATTTCTTTCAGTATATCTGTATACAAACGATCTCTACGAATGTGTCCACAGCTGTCGACCGAAAACAGCTGAGAGAAACCGCAGAGAAAAGTAAGAGAAACCCCGACGGAGAGCATGCGCAGAGAGAGAACGAGGGAAATCCATGAGTGGCAACAAAACCCGCTGCACGGGCACGATCGCAATCAGTTGAGAACGTGGATTGCGCGTGAACAGAGCTACAGATACAGATACTCAGTCAGTCGGAGTCGTCAGTCGTCAGCGTAGCAGATACAGATACTCTTGCAGTGTGCGTCGCAGTCGCATTACTCACTCATCCATCCGCCAGGCCCCGAAGATACATTTCGCAGTGCAACTGGCAAACTGGATTTGCCACCCGAAAAACAACAGAAACCAAAAGCCAAACAATTCCCGCGTTGAGTGAAAAACGTAGCCAATTGCAGCGAAACTTTCAAAACCCGAACACCGCAGCGAAATAGTAGAAAAGTAGTTCAGAGCGTGAAAAATACGTTACTTGCTGCGGAACATTGTGAAACGTATCCGAGAGATACACAAGCCCCCAATAGAGCAATCGAGAGCTAGAGAGAGCGACAAAAGTGCATTTTGCCAAAGCAAATCCAAAACCTATAAATAAAACCAAACCTCCAAAATCTAAACAAATCGCGGAAGATTATTAAATTTGGAAACCCCATTTAATAAACAGTTTTTTCGACGGCAGATTCGCAAGACACAACTACAAGTGTTGGATTAACATATTTTCGATCAAGGTAAGTCGGCTTACATACTATATATATTTTTCTTTATGGCCCTCATTAACACTCGCAGAGTCGAAAAACACACCGAAGGTTTTTTGGGTTGACTTGGCTTTTATAGATGCTCGAGGTAGTCGTAGTAGCTGTCTTGCATTCCGAAAAACACCGACAAAGGTCTCGCAGTCTCTCAGTCTGTCGCTCAGTCTGTCTGTTTTGATGTGACTCTGGCTAATTGACCTCCAAAACTTGTGTTTTCCCCTTATGAAGCCCAGTCGAGAAACGAAACTGGGCCGTAGTTGGCAGCAAATTGAAAGTTAATGAATAGTTTTTCCAACTGAGTTGGGAAGTTGTTGGGCTTAGTCAAGGGAAAATGTGTCTGTAGTCAGGGGAACTGGTTAAATTTACCTTTTTGGTTACTGAAATATATTACTAACCGCAAAACACTGAAATAAATTTTAGTTTGTCGCAAAAGTAACGCATAATGGAACGTTTGTCCAAGGAGATAAAGAATGAACCCCTATTAAACAATCTATCCCCTTCTTAAAAAGATTTTAAAATATAATATTAAATTATCTAGTCATTCCGTGTGCCCTAAGAAGAGTCTTGACCTCACTTAGAACCCCAAGACACAACCCTCTCGTTTCTCCGTGTGTCCTAACAAAAGCCACACTTAAAATGCCAAGACGGCAGCTGCAAACGAAACCGAACTGAAATTTTGTGGCCAAGTCCGATAAAGATGCATTCTGTTGGATTTCATGGTGGCTTCCCCGGCAGTGTGTGGTAGTTATTGCCCTGTTTCTCGGTTATTCTGTTGTTCTGCCTCGACTCCTTACTGCTCCTGAGTAAATGCGCGCGCATGCGCAAAGGATGTGCCGGGCCACAGGGTCGGGGGGTTCGCTTCCCTGTGGAATCTTTGCAGCTGCAGGATCGGTGCCAGCTGCACCTGGCCTCGCCCGCTTAATTAATTTCCCAGCTGACTCAGCTCGCAGCTCTCTGGAGTAGGAAGGAAATGACAAACCTCTGACTGTGGCAAAACTTTGATAAGCACTTTGTTGGAGTTCCGAAGAAAGAAGGCACTTCCTGCTGACCCAAGAGCGGGGACCGAGGAGCGAGGAGCTCCTGATAGACACGTGCGAGGCGCGAACTCAACGTATATATTTCCTCCAGACCGCTCTCCTATTTGTAGTTTCTTTCATTTTAATTTACATTTGACAAGAACAAGACCCAAAAGACCGATTCGAAATGCATTTGGCGCCATTTGGCCGACGCCGTACTTATATTTTTAAACGCATCAGCGACAACAAGACCGAAAGTCGTCACACATCCGTCCATCACACATTGGGGGCCGCAGGGCACTGAGAGAAAAATAAGGGTAGAGGAAGGTTAGAAATTTCATTAAAATATTTAAATAATTTTAATAAATTTAATAAATGTATTTAAGTAATCTTTTGAGAAGTAAACTGACAAAGTTATACATTTTGTATAATATTCTCTAATTTTTAGGGTTTTTCTTAATACAAAGATTTACTTGGTGTTTAAGTGCACATAAATAATTATTTTGTATCTTATTTTCCTAAACTTTATATTTCATTTAACTATATTTACTATGTATATTTTTTCCCCTTAAGATAAATTGTTAAATAGTATTTTGTGTGTTTCATTTTTACTTTTTCTCCAAATACTTTCTTTAAAATGTATTATAACCCACCCCAAGTTCTTTCTCTCAGTGCATCTAGGGGGGAAATGATGAATGGGACTATTTTTTTTTTTTGTGGACAAACAGAGATGGCGCGACGGCGGAACAGAGACAGCGATAGCAGACGTCAGGCAGACGATGCATTTTCGCATTTTGCTGCCTCGATGGCGTTACATGATTTGTAATATCAGCAAACATACGTCACAACAACAACAAAAAAAGAAAAAAAAAAAAGAGAAATAAAAAACAACTACAAGAGCAGCATGTGCATAAATGGAATCCGGTTCGGTTGCTGGCCGTCTATGTTTATTTTTAACAATATTCAGCAGATTATCATCTGTCGCCTGCAGTCTCCGATGAATGAACGAACGAACGAACGAGTTTATTGCCTTGAAAGATGGCCAAGAAAAAAGATCGAGAGACATGCACAAATTAACGAACAATGATCATTAAAGACAACAAAGCATTACACTAGATATGGAGCTTATATTGCTAAAGGCAATCATTTTCTATGCTCTACTTGCGGGGAAATATTTGGCAGAAATAATGGCAGAAGTAAGAATATTTGTATATGATTTATAATTATTTTTATATACTTATTTATGAGGTTTATTTTTTTAAAATAAATCCAATTAATCAATTACTGAAATTTAAATTTTAGTTTCAATTTATTTCAATAAATCTCTTTGAACTTATTTCTAAGATTTAAAGCCTTACTTCTGGACCTTAAAAACTATTTTTATGATGGAAAATTTTCAAGTCTTTTTACATTTTTTGTATAACAAATAACAAGCCTTAATAATTATCAAAACGAATTCAAAGTATTGATTAAATTTGTAATAAAGAAGATACCCATACTTGCCATATTTTTGTCCCGACCTTTGCCCAGCTCATCTTCCAAAAATATCTAGAAAATTATATATAATTTTTTGTTTAATAAATCCCTATTTATGGGGAGCTGTCATCATGTCAACCTTGGCCACAGAGCTCGCAGAAGAATCCCAATCCCCCAATCCCAAACCCAAACCCAGACCGAATCCGTTTCGGCAAAACGGAAGCCGCTCAGAAAGATGAAACGCGGTGGGTCGTCGCCTCTCAGCCCCTGGAGAAAGAGGAAATTGTGGGGCATAAACACCCGGCGAACGGACGACTGACGGCCGACAAAAACAGACAAGATACACACACTGCACTACACACCACAGTCAACAGTCAACACTCGGCACTCAAGGCACTGGAAGTCTCTGAAAAGGCCGGAGAATCACACATATATTTGGCGGATAGCAAATTACGCACTTAAAGTGCTCGCCAAATGACAGGAAACGCGTCATTTTTACGAACTTCAAATTACGATTTTTTACGTTCGTGTTGCCTTGTCTTTTGCACACTCAAAGTTCTTCTCTGGGGCTTAGTGGCAGCTACTAAGTAGCACGCAGACTCGCATATACATATATAGTGTTTTTCGTGAATGTAATTAAAACTGTGGCGCATTTCCTCATTTATTTTCTACAGGGGCATTTCCTTGAAACGGCAAAAAGGAACGAAACGTCGAATTACGAACGGGGGATGCGCATCCTGTGTGTGTGTGCGCAGGCGGACGTTGCACTTCCTGCCATTGACTTTTGTCCACCGAATAGTAACTGAAAACCAAGCGCATTTCCCACTTCCATTTCCATTTCCCTTTTTCTTTCCTCGTTTCCTTTTTCACGCGTCGCGTGCTGAGCACGAGTTACCTATTTCCCTCAGGCCGAATGTCAATGCCACATATGCCGTATCTATATTCTAAATATCTATATCTATATATGAAAATATATATTTATAGACCACCACGCAGTATCAATCAGGCTTGGAGTCAGAGTGATCCAGTGATCAGAACGGAAGCCCCGCAGATGGAATTCCATTTGGCAATCCATTTGCCTTTTCACACACTTTTCCCTTCGTAGCGTGGGAGTGGGAAACCCAAAATGTATTTCAAGTGTTTTCATTGGCTTCTAACACAGGCGGAAGTTGTTGTACAGAGAGAGAAAATGTCTAAAAAATATATGTGATTTTTATTCTCCAATTTATATCTCATTCAAATACTTGTTGCTTACTTTAAAATACTAAAAAGTATATATTTAATTCTAAACACGTATAATTCAACTTTTTAGTCATATACATATACTATAAAGATATTTACTCTTATTAAATATTATATTTGTTAATATTCAATAACCCTTTCTCTTTGTGTACTTGCCCCCCATGGGTGGCTTGCCTCTTACCCCTTATTTTTCATTTAAAAATTGAAATGAAATAATTGAATTCACAGGGCACAGCCACAATTATGTAGTTCGCCTGCTGAGGACCGCCCGAAGATTGCTTAGAACTTAGAGGAGATTCTTAATGGGTCATTCTCCCATCAGGGGGGAGACTGCCCTCGTTTGAGGGCTTTGTTATTTCCCTTCTAATGGTGTCTAAAATGTCGCTCTACTGGGTCTTCGCTTAAGTTTATGGCATCCGCTCGCGTGAGTCACCCTCACCCTTTGGTTTTAATACCACAAAGGCGTGGGCTGTCTCGATGGGTTTTGTCTTTTCCTCGAATGTTAAGCTAAAGATTTGATAAGGGAATAGTTTTTATACTTAAATGCACTCTATTTTTAAAATAAATAGAGATATGTATATGTTCTAGGGGGGACTAGGTAAACCACTTAAGAGCTGAACTTGTTAGGCTTTGGTTTTTATGAGCGGGGCCTTAGGATAAGCCCTTAGATATGATAAATGTTGCCTTGGAAAAATAAGGTTAATATACATTTTTGTAAAAGAATTAATATACATTTTGATAAAAGATCTTTAAAGTATTAAAAGACATTCAAAATCATTATTTTCTTAAAAAAAAAATCACCCAAAATGGGGCAAAGGCTCCCACTGGCAATAATCCTTGCATTTTTATTATCCCAGATGTAAAGATCTCATTTGTTGATACAATGTTATGAAGACTACCCTGATTGTTGTTTTATTTTCTCAACTCGAGCATATTTCGTGGGAATTTTTAATGCTATTTAATGCCAACGAACCGTGTAATTAAAACTGCTTGAGACTGAGACGCTGACTCCTTACGCATTTCCTTGAGCGGAAGCTCCGACGGGTCTCCCGGTGGAGTTTTATTCCGGAAAACTATTAAAGGTTCCCTTTTGGCGAGGCTTGAAATCGCAGCCCGGGGCTTCCGCTGTCATTCCCATTTCCATTCCCATTCTTACCCACATTCGCATTGACACCTTTTATGATCCGTCGGCGGATGTTTCGCTTGTTGTGCTGTGCTGTGTGTTTTTTTCTCTCTTTATTTTTGCCCCCGGTTCCCATTTGGTGGGTTCTTTGTTTTGCTCGGCACATTCGCAGCTGCCAATTGGGCTGGTAATTATTTCCGCTCCGCTCTACTTTTGACCTGTTCCCCGCTTTGTTTGTAATCGTAATCGGCAGCCTGGCCTGTGTTTCTATGTCAGCCACATGCCGATCGCTACCGATCCCCCCGGATCCGCTGGTTCCCCCCGATCTCCACCGGATTGTGACCGCCGATCGATATGACAGACGCGAGTAATGATTATTCAGCGCTTCCTTTCGCGTGTGCCCCGCCTCGATCCGCTGACGGTCCGCCCATTCCGCCGGCAACAAGGTCAGATTTAATAACAAAATATCAATTCGAAAAATATGTTTTTGAGAAAAACGTAAAGAGATTTGGATGCTCTTTTTATTGAGTTTATGTTTTATATAGAGGAACAAATTTTTAATACTGAAATGGGAAGGATTTTAGGAACTATTATAGAAAGAATTCATCTCTTGATATTTTTGGTATATTGAAAAAGGTAATTTTTATTATTCTAATAATCAGTTTGACATTAATATTTTCCACTACAAATTTATTGAAAATTTCAACAACTCAAGGCTAGGCACACCTTGTGACTAATCAGAGATACCCTATAGCCATTATAGAGATCAGGTCAACACACTTATGATGCCGTACACCGCGGCGTATGCGTATTATTATTTGTATTTAATATGCTTACAGTTGCTTTTGTTTCTTTTTTCCGCTGCTGCTGTTTTCGCGATTAAAACAATTGCTGGCTTGTGAAAGCACTTCCGTTGCACTAACCTCTCCGCCATGAGTCACATATATAGTACTTGTATATTAATCAGCGATTCCGCTCTCTGTTCTGTTTTTCAGTATCGCAATGCAAGTGGAATCGAGCTACCCGAAGTACGCCGGACGTGTGCCGCCCCTGGACTTGTCCCAGGTGAATGCCGGCCAGGATCTGTGGAGTGGCGGGAGTACTCCTTCGGCCAAGCGACACCTGCATCATCCCTACCAAATGCTGGACAAGTGTCGTGGCGGCGTGACCCTGATAAGTGCCAGTTCCGCCTCCTCTGCCACATCTGCCTCCGCCTCCTCCTCCGATGACAACAACAACCGCCTGCTGGAGGATGGCAGCACCTTGCTGCATCATCCCATGGGCTCCGATGGCCTGCCCTTGGATCCGCGCGACTGGACGCGGGCGGATGTGTGGAAGTGGCTGATAAACATGGCCGTGTCCGAGGGACTGGAGGTCACCGCCGAGCTGCCCCAGAAGTTCCCCATGAACGGCAAGGCCCTGTGCCTGATGAGCCTGGACATGTACCTGTGCCGCGTTCCCGTCGGCGGCAAGATGCTCTACCGGGACTTCCGAGTGCGACTGGCCCGGGCCATGGCCCTGCTCTCGTAGGGACTAGGGATGCTTTGCTCCCTCATCCCCCTCTGGTTGTATATATCTCTAGGATGTTAGGTTAATTTTAGCTTAGTTCTTGTAGTTGTAAAGCCTAGTCCTTAGAGCTCTCGTTGGTTAAGTCTTAGCCATAGTATCCTGCATTTCTAATGTTGTCAAAGATTTGCTCTCAATAATATTTCTCCATTTGAATATGAATTTTGGAACGAAGGAGAAGCCGGTTGATAATGAGAATAATCGAGAGTGAAAATGCTGTCCTATTAGTGGTTTAAGAATGCATCTGATGGAAAATATATAAAATTGAATTTTATAACTGAAAAAGTGTGTTTTTTAAATGGATGTGGAAGGGTAAACTATATATATTTTATTGGGGAAATTTAAAATCGTTATATATACATAAGATTACCAGATATTTAATATATTTGTATATGTAATAGAAAGTAGAAAATAGGTTAATATTTAACTCTCAGCTAAAGTAACACGTTTAAACTTCTTCCAAACTTTTCCCAGCTTTTTTTCCCCACTCATTACTCAACTATTTCGGTTCAAGTTTCCCTACTTTCTGATCTCTAGAACGACTTTTTTTAGGTAATCCCATAAGAGGACCCCGCACGGGTCTTGGGCAATTCCGCTCTCTTTTTCGGGCTTAATGTTCTGTTTATGTCTTTCACAATTCTCCCCAACAAACTCTGGCATTGACAAGTGAAATACGCTTGCCCAATTAGCACATCATTAAGTCCCAACAAATGCCTCCGACTCTGAAAAAACTAGATATATATATAATTAACACACACACACCAAGACAAGTGCAATAAACTCTTTGTTATTCTTGGCCAGAAGTTAATGCTAACATTTGTTTAGGCCGTGGCCATACATAGATCAGCCCGAAAGTGTTTATTTTCCAAAGACTTTTCTCGTCTGTGTGATTAATGGGGGAAAACTGAAGTTGCTTTACAGTAAATATAGGAAAATTGGGGGAGAAAACATAGAAGAAAACCTTGGACAATTTTGGGGAAACTGGAGTTACTTCATAGTAAATATTAGGGGAAATTAAATAAGCGGGAGAGGGGAGAAAAATTCCTAACCCAGTTTATTTTTCGGGGGCGAAAACTGAAGACACTTCCTAGTAAACAAATTAAATTAAATATTTGTAAACATGGTAGTTTTTACGGAAAGCCGGGAGTTGATTCTAGGTAATTAGGGATTTTAATACCCCATGTAGAGTATTATAATTTCTGTAAGGGTTACAAGGAAATAAAAATACAATCAGATTGCTTAAATATAAGATAAAACCTTAGTGCTGTAAGGAATAAATACAAATCAGTTTTCCTTTACCGATATCGAATAAGTATAATAATTTTGAATATAAAATTAGGAATTTGTTTTCTAATAATTAACTGAAAGAGTACAGAAACTTCTGTAAAAAACACACAAAGAAGCCCTTTTTTCTAGGTACCAAAAAACAACAGACAAAAATTTTTGGAAGATTTTGTTGCTAACCAGTAAATACGGAAAATAAAACCGTCAAAATCCGGGGAGAGTACCGACAATCTATTCGTGTTGGATCCGAAAATTTCCCCATTGCAAAAAACGCAGCAACGGAGCAATTATGACAATGGCAATAACAATAGCAATAACAATAACGGATAACGATAATCAGCATCGGTAGTCAAATAGAACCCGGATAGATACAAAGATACATCCGTGAGTGGGATGGCGATGGAAAATATACAAATTCAAAGCGCTCCATCCGCCCGTGTATCCGCTCATTTCATTTCGGTTTTCGGCATGGGTATGGGTTTGGGTTCGTAGTTTTCTGTCTTTATTTGTGGCTTCTATGAATGAACAGAGCAGAGCCAGAGTCGGGCGGCAGCTGCATAGATACACAGATACAGATACCGCGGCGCTTGCTGCTCCTCTGCTTTTCGATGCGTATTTGTAAGTTTGCATTCGGCTGCAGTTGGGTTTTTGGGTTCAGTTTTCAGTTCACTTTCCAGGGAAGCATCCGGGATGTGCCTGCGGATGCGACTGTGGCTGTGGCTGCCGTCAAAGGCACAAAGGAAGTGAGACAAATGAGCCAGAGACCCGCTTACCTTGTAAAACGCAAACGCACACACGAAAAGCCGAACTCAAACCCAAACAGAACCAGATCGGGCACAAACAGATGTCGCAACCTGACACATGCCACGACAAGGGGCACACGGCGGACCAGAAGATGCACATCCACATTCCATGTCCAGCAGCTGACGCCTCTGCAGTTTTGAAAAGGGAGCTTGAACTGGGGGGAATTCCTTGAATTTTAAATATAATAAACAACCTTAAACCCTGTAATAAAACCATGAGTCTTTACAGTCCTCTAGAGATATCCCCATAATATAGTTAGACCTTCCCTTGAATCTCCTCAGAGGTTTTATATAGCGTCTTATTTTATTTAAAATTAGATTATCTAGATTAATCAATTAATATATAGAAATACCTATCGTTGGAACTACATCCTCATGACCTGGAGTATCTCTACTCTGATCGGTTCGGGGCGAGCACTTCCCTTGTCATTATAGAGTTTCCATCGGTCATACTGCTTTTCTATATCGAAGCAGCAGCAAATGCAGTGATCAAAACAAAAATAAAACTAATAAATCGGTACAAAGACCGGGAAAATTGAGGAAATGCCGCTTATGTAAAGTAGAATATCCGCTTGGCGCAAGGCGAGCGGACGAACGGAAGGCGAGGTGCGAAAACAATAAAAACGGACGGAAGTGGACACAGCAAACGGAAGCCGGACGACGGATAGTCCAATCCAATCCAAAAACCGACACAATGCCACAAAGACCGCACAGTAATTCCAGCTACCGGGCTTCGGGATCGGAGTTGGAGTCGAACTTGGGAGTCGTTCTCTTTGCCAATTTGTTGAAATGCTGCTTTTCCGTTTTCAGATTTTCTACTCTGCTTTTCCGGCGGCGTCGTAATTGAATTTCGGATAGGAAATGACTAGGTCAAAAATATCCACGCTTCGAGTGGCTCAGCGGAGGAAGAACCTCTGTAGGATGAACTCTCTTCTTCTGAATAACCCCTAAGAACCCTCTATGACTTCCCTGTTATATTTTTTAATTAGTTCATTGCCTGTGCCCTGGCGCGATATTTCCCACGAAACTCTCACTCCGTCCGCATAAACAAATGAAGTGAATCAACAAAAAAGAGCTCTGAAAATATAGAGGAAAATATGGAAAGAGTTTTGGGTGCCACACACAAAGCTGTGTGTGGGGATAGCCACTTGTTGTCTGGTTCCCTGTTTGTTTGTTTGTTATCCAGTCCCCGACAGAAATATGCTAAACATGAGCCTCAACAGCATCACAGAAACTGAATTTATGTACGATCCCCGATCGATAGGAAACACTAATGGAGGAAAAACCCATCATTATGGCCCACGCTTTTCCACACAGGTGAGTCACTAAAGGGATTGAAAGAAAAGCGGATGCCATAAAGTATCTGCAGGCCAAATAGGGTGACGTTACAATAGGGAGGCCCCCGGGTGAAAATTACCTTTGGAGAATCGGTAAATAAAAAATCGTGTTCTATAAGCTTCGGGCGGTCCTCAGCGGGTCAAGCCTGGAGAATATTATAGAAAATTAGTAAAAACATCTAACGTCTGTGTAGAATTGCTTAGAACTCATGTAGGGACTTGAGTTGGTGCCACCCAGTGCGCTCCTCACATTTGGCGACTTCCGGCCCAAAGTTAGAGGAAATATCTGACTTCTCAGCGAATTCAAGAGCACTTGAGGCCACAGTGGCTCGGATTTCTGCCAGTTTTTTTGTTTTATTTTCATTTATTTCTTGTGTTTCTTTTTTCGGTTCTCACTCCCACGCTCAAGAGCTGGAAAAGCTGTGTGTGAAGCATTTGTTTCTTGAGGGAAATGCTCAGCCAGAGACAAGACCGAAAAAAAAAGTCTCACAGAAGAAACTGTCATTGCCAGCTCAGACCCACACAGTAAGATACAGATACAGATATAGAGATAGATTCATGGGAGAATGTTGTGCATAGAGAGCGCGCGCGGTCTAGAAAACCAGAACAAGTTCATGGGAACGAACTTCGTGTGAAGAACTCCCCCGGGGAGGGCCAAGGGTTCACATGGATATATGTAGGCACAGATAGAGGGGGGATAAGTTCCAGCTGGGAGCAAGTGCAGCTCATCTAATAGATACAAGTGCCAGGCATGAATACAATAATTAATGCGTTTGCTCCATTCATGATTCGCTTCTTGTTTCCAGCAGTTTAATTATGATGGAAACAACTTGAGGCACTGGAAAATAAGGGATTTTATTTAATGTTAAATTTAAATAAAGAATTGCTTAATTTAGCTTAAGTCTTTCCCATCCTACATATAATTATGTATCCTTATTTGGAATTTAAAGACAACATCAAACTGAAGCTATACAAGATGTTTCTGTTAAACAAACCCTTATCAATAGCTTTATCTACCTCTATTTCTGCTTTAATTTCTTCTACAATAAACTTTTAAAAATATCTAAAAATATTTCTCCCAGTGCCCCGCAACAGAAACTCCTCCGAGACCCTACTCCTCCCCCATGTTCAGTGCCCCGTCCGTCCAATTGCTTATGCAAGGCAACGTGACTGTGTGGGCGTGTCATCACTTTCAATTTTGCGGCCAATTTGAGTGACACTTTCTGCCTGTTTGTCACGCCGCTGGCATAGCCAAAGATTGTGGCACAAAGCGAGGCAAAGTGGAGGTCTCAGAGGGGAGTTTCCTTGGCTGCCCAAGGAGGCCAGGCCCCAAGGAGGAGGCCTAGAGAGACAGGCGACTCGTGTGTGCGTCTGCTCGTCGTCTGCCGCGCTTCCGTTTCCTGCGCATAAATTTTAATGAGCGCGCCAGATTGCTCCCCCTCTCCCTCGGTCATGCTCCTTAATCAAGACACTATCAATTGAAGACCCAGCGGAAAAAATACAATAAGGAAGGGAAACGAAGGGAAGCCCTTTCCGCAGTCAGTGTCTCTTACCTTGACTTTCGCAAACTCTGAACAAAGTCACGGCTATGTTGGCCATAAATTGGCACAACCAGTTTTGGCCTTTGGGGGGAGAAAAAAAAACTGAGGAGAAAACAAAAGAAAAGCGCCGAGGAGGCATTGAGAGGAGGCTTTAACTGGCTTTCCCAACCATGAAATTCGCACAGAAAGCACGCCGGCCAGGAATGTGGACAATGCAAGTGATCGACCACAGGAATATCTCTTTATCTACTTTTTACTTTATGTGAGTTGAATATAAATTTTGTAGTAATTTGTTTCTTTTTAAAAATAAAAGTAAACTCTTTGCAATGATAATAAAATTTCTAAAGACTCTTAAAAATATTTATTTATAACAAACAGCTCTCTTTATTATTAAAACTTCAGCAAAAATACTTTAAACTTTTGAAGTATTTGGGTTATTAACTCAGCTTCTTTTTCCTCAGATCCCAGCATACCCCAGGACCTGGAGGACTACCCATTTCTCCAGTTTCTCCTCTACTCCTCTCCTTCTCTCAGTTTTTCGCCGAGCATTGGCCACACACCGCCTCTGTCTTCAGCTGGCAATCGAAACTAGTTTTTCAGGTTCGGCGCATGGCTGATAACAACAATTGCAAACGCGACGATGGACTGCGCGGACTGCGGACTGTGGACTCCGGCGCATGCGCGCCAGTCTTGCATTCCTTGGCTGGCACTGGGGTGCGCAGAAATCCCCTCCTGCCCTCCGAGAAGCATTTGTGGAATTTTAATTGCGCAAAAAACAGTCGAGAAGTCGAGCTGCAATTGCAACCGATGGGTTCTGCACCACGAAAAATATATTACCATGAAAAGGGGGTCAAATATTTCAAAGGGAAATTTTAGATAATGTAATTAGTAAGAAATTTTTAGGCTAAAATACTTTTAAATATATTTTTTAATACAAACTTCATATTTTGAAACATACTTGTATGCTTACATCTAAATCATATACTTTAAATGTAAAACTTATAAGAAATATCAAAATGAAACTGATATGATATTTTCATGCTTTTTGCAAGGTAATTTCCCAAGAATCGGATACTTAGCATTAACATCTAACTGCTCTCTTTCAGAACTTATTAACCATTTAAATATTAATATATATCCCTTTAAGACCTATAAGATATCAGATACAACTTGATCTCCGCTCTAATTTCTTTGTGTGTCTTGAAATGACGTTGAATGATGGGCACTTGGAGGTTCGCTGCAAGTGAGAACATATCGCGTGATGGTGATAGATATAATGGCCATGGACAGGCGGCTGGGCTGGCTGGCTGAGTCGAGAGCTGGGAAAGATCGGGATACTGCTCTGCTCCAGCAGCAGCCGCGCCACGCCTTGGAGCCGCCGCTGATTGCGATGGCTGGCAAAAACCAACGGACCGCAGAGAGCAGAACGAGATGGAGGGAAAATCTTTCTTACACGCTGCTCGAATTATAAGTCGTCGACATTTTGCCTAGCCGCCGTCGTCGTCGTCGTCGCCGAGAAAAATGAGCCAGCATAAATAAACCAAAGCGAAATAGAATAGACATTTGTATCTGTTTGTGTCTGCTGGTGTAATTGAAGTTGCAGAAAGCCAGAAAAAGCCACAAAAACGTAAACTGAAGGCCCAGCAAGAAAAACAGCCAGCGGAGACGAAGACGACGCTGCGCAGCCAGTGGAGCGCGAGGCATGGCGCATACGGAAGCCATAAGCTGCAAGAGATTTCTCTTTCGGTGCTGCCTCCGCTGCTTCTTGGCTGTTGAACCCAACTGCCAAGTCCAACCCCGGCCCGCATCGCACCACTGGAGCGTGATCTCTCCGCCTGGAGATGGAGATGAAGATGGGTAATGGCCATGGAGCTGGAGAAGCAAAGATCCTCGTCAGCTCAAGGATCGAAAATCAATTGGCAAGGCGAAAGACAAGCAAAGGGAGCGAACGCAGCACAAATCGCCGAAAATTACAGGAAGCAAAAGCACTTGCCGAAACGATCGAAAATCATTCAATTACGACAGCTGGCTGGGAGCCCTGCATATAAATAATGGGCGTGTGGGCTACCCGAAAAAAACAATAATAATTATGTAATCACACGGGGAAAAATGAGATCGTTACTCATACTGATTTGCATTTGAAATTGGTATATATTTTAAGTATAAAGAATCTTTAATATATTTTCACGAAAAATAAACGGAACTTGAGAACAAGATTTCGGATTCTTAGTTTGTATTAAATATTTTATTTTATTTCGATTTTCTTTGTAATCTGAAAAAAGCCAAACAATTAAAACTTCCCTCTTTCCTCTACACCAAATTATTATTCTATAGAGAATCCTCTTTATTTTATAATTTTAACCGATTTTGCTTTTTTAATAAAGAAATCAACTTGAATTTTAAATGAACATTGGTAATATAATAAAAACAAATATTTCCTGTGTAACCTTTAAATACGGGCACCCAATAAGAATACAGAAAGCTCCCCCAAAAGGCAACAGGATGCACGTGCAAAAATCAAGGTAATCCGAATGACGCCAAGCCCCTAAAGCATTACATATAACTTGTCTTTATCTCAAATTCAAATCTGGCGCTGGTAAAGCCTGTGTTAAGCAACACTTTAGTATACCACAAAGTATGGCAACGCCGTCAGGTGTGACCATAAAATATTATCGATAGCAACGTTTTGCATTTTCGGGTCGAGCTATTCGCCTCGAAACGCGTGCAGTGTCGAGCTATTCGCCACGAAACGCGGGTGGGTTCTGAGCTATTCCCAGGAAACGCGGGTGGGTCTCGAGCTATTCCCAGGATACGCGGGCAAGTAAATCATCTCTAGAAAAAATATCGATATATCGATATCAACAACCCTGGAAAATATAGGAGACGATTTTCTGCAGAAAAACAAAAAACAAAGAAAATCAAGTAAAAAGTTTTAGATACAACGTCAAAGTCTTTCGCCAGGCCAATGAGTTTCAACCTGAACGTGGAGTCCCTCAACGCAACCCTGCAGACGATCGCCGAACGTGTGGAAGTCTTTGCTGGCGAGGCACTGCAGTTGGCTGTGGGACTGCGAGGAAAATTCGAGTCCTTGACGGGTGATTTTAGCTGGCAGGACGGCCCCGTGGCCTTCACGGAGCTGCAGGCAACGCTGTTGAAGGTCCTGCTCCTCCTGGTGCTGGGCACTTTAGTCCTCATCGGTTATTCGTGGTCTGTTTACGGCCAAGTCATCACGGAGAAGTTTGTCAGGCCAAGTAGGGCGAAAAACTGCGACTTAACTTTGTACGGGGATAATACAAATCTTTTCCGCAGGCACTCTCAAGGAAATCGAGGAGCTTAAATTGTCGGTGGCCAAGTTAAAGTTGCCCAAGGAACACTCGCCACGCATTTAAACAAGTCATGTCCAAGATCAAGAAGTTCTTCAGCCGCAAGAAGGAGGAGGCCGCTGCCTTTAAGGTGAGTTTTCGTCTAGTTCTTGCTCACCCTTATTACAAGTACTATCCCTCCAGCTCAAGCTTACGGGCAGCGGCATGGGCGAGGGCCACAAGCTGAATGCCCCCAAGCAGGAGCATGCGGCTCCTTCCGGCTCTGGTTCCCGCAAAAAGTACGAAGCGTATGTTCCACCCAAGCGAAATGAGATTAGCAACGAGGCCAGGCAGGCGGCCAGTGCGGCCCTGGCTCGCATCGACAAGCAGACTTCGCGGGATTTCAACACCTCCCTGTCGGCGGTGAAGGCTCAGGCCAAGCGGGAACTAGAGGCCGAGCGTCGCCAGAGGGAGGAGCAGCAGTCGAGTGCTGAGGCCTCTGCCTCAAACACCAGTTCTTCCGTGGGCGACAACCGCAACCTGGCCTGCGAGGGAGTCTTCTTCCGGTGCCCCATGATCAGCGATGAGGTCCTACCCAAGGCCGCATGGAAGGCCAAGATCAAGGAGTTCCTGTACCAGCAGCTGGAGGGCGACCGCGGCCTCACCGCCTGTCTCATCATCCACAACTGCAATGTCAAGGAGAGGGCGGACGAGTGCATTGCCACGCTCATTCGGTATCTGGAGAACCTCATCAAGAGTCCCACCGAGGAGAAGTTCTGCAAGATACGCATGTCCAACAAGATCTTCAGCGACAAGGTGCGCTACGTGGAGGGTGCCTTGGATGTCCTCCAGGCAGCTGGCTTCAGCGAGGTCCAGATCGATGGGGAGCCGTTCCTGCTGTGGACCAGAGAGCAAACGGAACAGGATCTCGACTTGCCCACTCTAGTGGAGGCGTTAAAGAACTCTGAGACAATTCCCCTGGAGCTGGACCGGAATATAAAGGTTCTCCTGCCATCCCAGGCTCGGAGAGTGGCCCTTCCCGATGAGTTCTATCGTCTGTCACCCGAGGAGATCAAGAAGGAGCAGCAGCTGCGCTCGGAGGCCATTGCCCAGGCCCAAATGTTGAGAACCAAGGCCATGAGGGACCGCGAGGAGCAGCGCAATCTGCGCATGTATCGTTACGCCTTGGTCAGGGTTAGGTTCCCCAACGGACTCTTCATACAAGTAAGCCAGATGGTGTAATTAAGAGAAGAGTTGTGTAAAACGGAGAATCTTTTTCAGGGTACTTTCAACGTTTACGAGAAAATTGCCGACGTGTTTGAGTTCGTGCAGTCTTGTCTGGCCGATGAAAGTCTCGACTTCAGGCTAGTGGCCACCAGCGAGGGCAAGTTGGGCGAGGAAGACCTGGAGAAGACGCTTTTCGACTGCAAGTAAGTGTTAGAAATGTCTCAAAGTGATTAAGAGTACTTTATTAATAAATTTTCGCTTTTACAGACTCATTCCAAACTCCCTTTTGCTGTTTAACGCAAATGGTGTCGCTTCTGATGCCCAAGCCGATCTTAACTATTTAAAAGAAGAACTTCTGATGCTGGTACAGGCCATGTAAGAGTACTAATCCAGCGGCACTAGTAACTTTATTTATATATTAGCCCAGCTGTTGTTATTTATTACTTTCAAATCAATTATTCAAAATCAAATATAAACGCACTTTACACTAAAACGAAGACTGAAAAGGTATTTTGGAAAATAATTTGCAAGGTAATGTATTTAGTTTGCCACGCAGTGATGGAGTCAGCATCAACAGCCATCCGTGTGTCCGTCTAAAGCAATCTGAATGAATATTCTATATATTTCTATACAAGTCGAAAGGGGCATGACATTTATTAATACCAGCGATGTAAGGAATATCGATTGGTTAGTACACACTGTAGAAAAACATATAGCTAGGTGTATACACGCACGATTACTGCTAGTGACTGTACACTATACCATAATCAGTAGTAGGAAGTATAACATGGCCGAGCCCAAGACGAAATCAAAGAGCAAGGGCTCCACATCCCCGGGCTTCAACGAGGCAACTATGACGTTTATATATTCCAGTACGGCATGCCCAATGCGGTGCCATTTGGCGGCAAATTCAAGTTCCTTCCTCTGTGCGGCAAGCTAAAAAAATGTTCATTTTTACATTTGATGCGTCTGGGGAAAGGGATACCAAACTTTGACGATACAGAAAATTTAGAGAAAATAATGTTTTAGTCTGCATGTTCCCTTATTTTCACTTGTATTTAATAATATTAAGCTTTATTCAATTTGACATGGAAATCAACACGCATTAATACAAAATTAAAGCATTATTCACTAGGATGAGCTCTTATTAGCATTTTGCAGGCCTTCAGAGAGTATCGGTTTCCCATACACCAATTCCCCCAAAACATGCCATCCATCTGGTTTTTCAATTGGATCCTTGAGTTTACATATGTGCCAGTCAAGCAACTGAAATTACATTTAAATAAATTTTGCATTATTTTAACATTGTTTATCAGATTCCAAAATATTTGCTTACCATTGATTTCTGGATGACTTCCACCACCAATATATGATACCCTGATCTATAACCTTGGCATCCAGTTGACTCCGGAGAGCATCTCCAGCGTTTCCCGAGTAAGCACCTAAAGAGTTCAGGGAATAACCCTGCCTATAGCTGCCAACAACGAAATTATCATATCTGGCGTAAGCTTTCACATTATCAAAGTCCACGACTTCAATGTACAACTCGTGTCGAGTACTTGATGTCAGCTTGTGAATAAATTCAAGACCAAACCAGAATTCTCCGTGTAGATCACCTATGCCTCTTACCATGCTTTCATCAAAATCGATACTTCCATCAAATCGACGCAGAATTACCGTCCAATCGGGACCAGCACCAGGAATATCCTCAACAATTGCCGGCGTGTCCCGGTTTCCGATTTTAATGAATTTAATATTGGGCACTTTTGAATGGTTCAGCAAAACGTATGGATCAGTGCTTTTGCCACTTTTAGTATTTAAAGCGGTTTTTGTTTTGGACCGAGCCTCATATATTTTAACGTTCTTTTCAAGCTCAGCAATCTTAGCTCGTAGCTTAAGTTCCTCTGTATTTGATTTTAGCTTTAGGATGGCCATTTGCTTAATAGTTTCATCCAGCTTCGATTTCAGATCCAAATTTGTTGACTGCAGTTGACAAATAATGTCTTTAAGAGTTTCATTTTGAGACTGGCTCTCCACGAATAGTTGTTGCAGCTCCTGGAAATCTGCATTCTCTGTCGGTTTCTGCTCAAATTCAGCTGACTCGTCTGCATTTGCATCGTCTTCGTTTGAAGTAAGATTCTTGCTCAGATTGGGAGCATTTTGTAAGTCAGCTATTTGATCTTCTAACTGTTTAATCGCCAGTTTTTTGGTTTCTTTAATCAACTCAATTAAATCGTTCTTGTCCCTAATTGTGGCTTCATATAAGCTGATCTTTTCGTTTTGATTTGATATATTATTTTCAGCATCTGTTAGTTTTTTCTCAAAATCAAGTATTATAACGTCTTGGGTTTTAAGCCTTTCCCTCAGTTTCTCCACATTTTCGATATCAGGCGATTCGGCAGTAATCTGAAATATATTTCTTTATTATTGAAAGTACGCCAAAAACATGCGGCCAAGTCAAGCCTTATGCTTAAATGTAAGCGAAAGCAAATCACACACATGTATGTGTACATACCAAGGAATATTCGGAAGTTGTGTCCGTAGATGCGCATTCATCATCTGTAGTTTGGGCCAATAAGTCGGTTTTCATTTTGCCGGCTTAGATATGTATTTATAACATGAAACAAGTCCGATCTACAGCAAATATAGTTCCTAAAACATTGAACGACTTTAAAAAAAGACAAAAGGAGAAGTGTGACCAGTGCTCACCAGCGCATGAAAGGACCAAACCTATTATCCTATAAAGCTGATAGCTCCGATTTGTAAGCGCAAACAAAATTATTTATTGATATAAAGCTAAAAGCCAACTTATTGATTAAGAACATTAGGTGATATGGCCTAGGGACAAATATTCTGAAACTAATAATTAATGGGTTAACAAACATTGTGTTTCAAATATTGCGGGTTGTCAATTTCAGGCGGTCACACTCGGTGCAAAATAGAGCTGTCGGATTTTTCATAAAATATCGTATCGGTAAAATTCTTTAAATCAAAGCAAATAGTAGTAATATATAAAATATCACTTATTAACGCTGATTCCGAATCCGAATTTTTCATATCAAATAAAAATATCACAGTTTCGATATTTGGGCAAACAAAAAATCGTGATATAAATATATCATCTTTAGAAGAAATATCGATATATATTATCAACAACTAAAAATAAACAATATTATTTGCTAGCGAGTAAAATTTAGCAGAAAACACATAAAACAATGAGCTTAAACCCGAAACTGTGACGAATGAGAGGAAGTGTGAAAGTCGCAAAACCATTTGGTGCTATGTAATGTAAGTAAACATGTGTTTTCCATCATTTATCTTCGGCATTTACAAACAATAACAAAGGGCGGCCGCCCAATTGGGTTTTGACAAATGCTTAATAAATTTGCTTACGCGGCAGAGGGGGAGGTGGTAAGAGGCCATAAATAATGTTATTAATAAGCGGCGGAGGACCTTGCCTGCATGGGAATTCTCTCGTAGGCTTTTGGGCGGTCATTTTACCGCGTGGGCGACGACGAGTTGCACATTGCTTGGGTTCCAGTAATTTCCCACTCCCCCGCCGTTGCTCTTACTGGTCATTATCGAATTATTATTGGTTCTGATGGGCAGTTATATGTGGGTACCATTTGTTAATGTTTTAAGAAGCTAATTAGCAAGGCAAGATCATAAGGCTAAATGGGGTGTATCACACCGGAGGGTTTGGAATGCCGGTTGGAAGAATTCCCCTTATGATCTGGAAAATAATCTTTCCATATCGACAACATTGATTCTTATAAATTATAATTTAATATGCTTCTTATAATTTCTGCTAGAGTAAAAATGGAAAGCGGTATAGTAAATGTTTATCCCAAACTCCTCTCCTTTGTAATTCCCCTTTAAAAACAAACAGTCGCATTTAATTAACCAATTTAAGACTGTCTATCAAATCGGCATCAGAGACTGGCTTAAAAAATAAAAGAAAGAAAAGCCATAGGAAGGCAATAGAAAATCAGTCGAAGGAAATTGAGATAGAGGCGAAGAAGGAGGTGCCTGGCTCCGGGCACCGGGCAATTTGGCGTAAATCTCGCTTGATCTTGGGAAAATAAGTAAATAGAAAAAAGCAGCTAAAATCAAACATTAATGAATCTTTTCGGCGGCGGAGCTCAGGGCTTAAATTAAAGCAAGCAAGCAATCGCGCCAAATCGAAACACGCAGCCACGAGAAGGGAGGCCGCACACAAAAGCCAGCCTGAAAAGCTGAAGAAAAGAGCGCAGCCGGAGAGCTGGAAAAGCCAGACTTAAGCCATCGCATAAATTGGCCTGGGCTGTGGAGCCGAAGATTTCATTGTTGGCCTGGGCCATTGCTTATTATGGCCAAGGCATCGGATCTAGGCCTTCATTAAACGGCCAAAAGCGGCAGCTTCGCTGCAGTGAGAGGAAATGTTCGAGTTTAGCTGAAAACTTATTGAAATCATGGATATATAATCTTCATACATTTTCCCAAAATACGTGAAGGTTTTATTAAAGTCTTACGATTAAGGATATTGTATTTAGAAGAATGGTTTTCTTAGTTTCAAGAATCCAGACATGATTTTAAGTCCGTTTGCACAATGATATGTTAAGAATTCTATTGAAACAATGCTGATGGAATCCCCTTTTAATAATCGCAAAATAAAGTAATACATTTAACTACATATTTTCTTTGTTTTTTTAAATTCCCTAATATTTTGTAGACCTTTTTTCCCAGTGCAAAAATGAGCCTTAGTTCAACTTTGGTCCGCGAAGCTAGTGCGTGAGATATGCATTATTTATCTAGCGAAATTTTTCTCATTGCTGCGGCGACTTGTTGCAGGAGGCCGCTGCAGCAGCAGCAGCAGCATCAGAAGACTTCCTGGTTTTTCCTGCTGCCAGCTGCGGTGAAATTCCAAAAATGATACGAATAGTTTGTTTCTGTCGGGAGAGATAGCGAGAAATATGTGGGACAACCCGAGGAGGTGATCATCCTTCGCCTTCGCCTTCACCTTCTCCTCCGATTACGGGTTACGGGTTGCAGGTTGCAACCTGCACGTGCCTCGCCAGGGGTGGAGTTGGCTGATTGAACGATTGAAAGATCATCACCCGGAGTACAGAGAGCCAAGAACGATCTCTGCCGGAATAATAATAATGATGATGATGAGGTGCAAATTGGCGCTGCCATGAAATTGCAAATCAACTTTTCTGACTCCCGATTGCACTTCATTCTAAATTGTTTGCTCAACCCGGCAGCCCGGCCGCCAGAGCTCCTCTTCCTCCCTCACAACAAAAATTGCAAATCGAATTTGCCAATTTGCTGGGATGAAGCTGCTCAGAGCTCTCTTCTCCGGTTGATTTGTTTCTGCGGTTGCCACACAATTTGCCAGTCCGCCCTTTAACAAGCATTTAGCCTTAGCCGGGCTCGTGACCCATTCCCTCACAGAACTCCCCAACGCCAATAATATGCTGGCAAGTTTATGACCCAGCCTCGAAATTGAAGTGGAAATCGGTTAGCAGTGGTTTACCTTTTCGATTTGTTTTTATCGCTCCACGCGGCAGGGCAGAGGCAAGCGCCCTGCATTTACATTTACATATTTCTGCCTGCATTTGAACTCTGATCTTGGCCAGGGAAATGTGATCCCCTTCGGAATGGTACGGATTCCTAAACGGGAGCAGCTGTGTGCTCACTCTAGGCGGAAATACTTCCCCTGTGACAAACGAATAACAATAATTAAGCCTCTTTTTTGCTTTAATTAACACTGCTGAACTTGGGCAGAGGAACAAGAAAGGAATATTGATCGGGCAAAGTGGAAATATATGATACTCTTTCTTTATAATGTAGTGCGTACAAGAAGATTATGCTTTAAATATTTCATTTATTGTGTAGGAACTCTTAAACGTCAATATAATTAATAATGATCCTAGTGCCTTATCGATAAGCTCTTGTTTACACTCTTTCTTGGAACCTATCGCAGTTTGCAATCAAATAAGAACTTCCGGTCCACTCAGCGAATGTGTGTGTTTTTTTTTATGAATGAAAAGCTTGTCTCATCCAGCTTCCCCTTTCCCAATCCCTCATCAGTCTTGTCGTCGATGTCCATCGCTGGCGATCGTCACGCTCATTGCCAATTAGTGCAATCAACTGCGTGAGTTGTGGAGCTGGAGGAGATCGGTGGAGGGGTGGGTGCCCTGCTACATGGGATTGGGTTTACGCCAGACCTCAGCCTAGACAATTGCCAGGGAAATCTTACAGAGTTCACAGCTTCAAACGATTAATTGAAGGGGTCTCCCTTATGCCAAGTGCAGTTAATGCTAACTAGGAAATTTGTAAAAACGAAATTATGATTTTATTTAAATTATTGGGCTGAACATACCATAATTTACTTAGAGTAAAGCCTTAATTACTAACTATAATTTCATCTAAAAGATGCCGCAATAGAAGACGTATTAAATTGCAAAAACCTCGCTGTTTCCCTATTACACAAAATCCCCTTCTTTGCGATTAAACAACATAATTAAAATGCCAAGTTATTGCAAAAGCCGAATGTAAATTTAATCAAGTATCAGGACCAGCTTGTTCAATTTATAGCGCTGCCCCCTGACCACCTCCACCTCCAGAGAAGCTTGATCTAACAACTTGCAGTCAATTTCAAATACATTTGCAATTTGTCAAATTTTGGTAGCCAGAGAGTGCCAAAGATAAATTAATTTCGGCATCGATTTGATCGCTTGTCTCTGGTCGTTTTGTGTGGAAACTTCGCTGGCCAGGAGGCGGCAGAGGGGTGGCGGCTGTAGCTAAGACCATGTTAGCCACAAGCCAACATGGCTTGGCTCATTGTAAATGTGCTTTAATGACCACCGGTCAGCAAATCTCATTTTTTGTCGGGGGACCGCATGCGGTTTCACACACATAAGCACGGGGAAAAATTATACGTGAAAGCTAGTGAATATCTTTTAAATATTACAAGAAAATTCTTCGATTTAGTATTTAATTTTGTAAGTTTTCATGAATTAAATATATGATTTCTGCTTAAGATAGGAACTTCTGAAAAAGGCGAGGGAAAGATTCATGGCGAAGACGTATTTTCTGTGCATCTTTTTCCCAAGAGCTTATATCCTTCGGTGATAATTTTCCATCTCACCAATTATACACCTTTTATACGTAAAATTTCTTACAGTGTTTTCCCGGCGTAGAGCAGAGTAAACGGTGAGCAAGAGAAAGAGGGCGATGGCGAGGAGATGCTGGCTTGCCAAAGATTTCTGGTGCTGGTACCTGTAAGCCCCACCGTCCTCCCATATTACCATCTCGCTGGCCAAAATAATGACCACTGTCCACATGGTGCAAAATTAGACATATTTCCTCCTTACTTCGGGGTGTTAGCTCTACCCCCAGCCCCCCAGCTCTTCATCATGGCACTCACCTTTTGCATTTTCAACACCGAAAAGTTTTACATTCGGATTTTCCGCAACTGCTGAGAAAAATGACATTACAAATTGTGGGACATTTGTCTAATTAAATCCCTCTGCTCTGCCTGCTCCAATAACGAGGGCTTAGATTACAATCTCACAGCGGTGCGTAATGGCTTTTGTGCTTATTCCTTCCTCCGATGAAGTTGGTCTTTTTCGGGGGCTAAAAAGTGGTCAAGTGGGGTTGTGGTAAAAAAGGTTGCAATTTTGGGGAAGATGTTTGAGGAAATTGAGTTGAGGACACAGGAAGTGGCGAGAGTGATTGGGGATATGTGGGCAAGGGATTGCATTTGATGTCCCAGTTTCAGGTTGGGTAAGACATTTGATAGTTTTTTAGCTCAGAATACATTTTATAGGATTATAGATACATATAGATATACTATATTAGAGGAGAGGAAATACCTCAGGCGCCTGTCTGTTAATGCCAAGTTTTCTGCTTTAAGATATACGATTTCTTTAAATGCCATTCTGTCATGAGTTAGTCAAACGCTAATTGCTGTCTGTCTGCCTTGAGGCATAAATCTTGTTGAGGCCTTAAGCATGATTTTAATGTATTAAATACCATTTGAGTAGTACTTTGCTTATATTTAATAGAAATATAATAATTTTAAAAGCTATTGAGTTCAACATTTATGTTTAACATATAAATTCTAAAAGGATTAATCAACAACTGAAACCCCTTCCAAAAGTTATTTAGCTCTCACACCAACTAACAATTTTCCCCTAAAAAGACCCTTTTTATGTTACTTTTATTAGGCTGCAAAGATAGGGGCGAACTCCAAATGCATTTATTTGTTATTTGTACATAAACCGCTGCTGGCCATTGAACACTGACCAATTAGAGGAGCCAGGGCGATGCAACCCCAACCGAAAGAGTGACCGCAAGCCACACACACATATCGGCCGAGCGACAGTGGACCAGCATCTAATGAAATTAAACTAAAATCGAATTACACTCCACTCAAGTCCTATTGGACTCAACCAACTCGAGTTAAGCTCTCACTCAGCGCCGGGACTGATAAGAACACGTGTTGCTTCAGCCGCCGTCCCGCTCGCACCGGGCTGCAGACTGAGAGAGGCTCCAAGAGAGACTTGGGGCTCTCTCTGGGTAGTTGGGGTCTGAGCGAGACTCGACGAGGGGTCCAATTAGGTTGCCGGCAGCAAGCATGCGCTCCCTTTCTGCCCAACGCAGGCTCAAATGGAAACTGTCCCAAAGGCACTGGCGCTGGCGCTGCTCTTTTATTCTCAAGGCACAGTGGTCTAAGTTGGTAGAATAGTGAAGCTTCAACAATATTTTTATACCCTTGCAGGGTATTATAATATTAGTGTGAAGTTTGTAACGGACTTAGTTTGTGAAGGACTCATTTCCGACCCTATAAACCATATATATTCTTGATCAGCATAAAAAGCAGAGTTGATCTAGCCATGTTTTAAAGAAAAAAATATTTGAATAAATTTTTTCACATTTTGTAAGGGGTAACATCGTTAAAATTGTGAAAAATTAAAAAAAAAAATTCAGTCAGAAGCTTAAAACAAAGTGAAGGAGTGATTTCCGACCCTATAAATCATATATATTCTTGATCAACATCAAAAGCAGAGTCTATCTAGCCGTGTTTGGTTGAATACAAAAATTTAAAATTGTCTTCGAAATTTTTAAGTTAAAACTGTTAAAATTGTAAAAAAAAATTAGAAAAAAATTAGTTTTAAAATAAATTAAAATTAAGTATGCAGATTTATTAGCCTTGAAAAAACTTACTCAGAACAGTTTTCCGAATTCAAATTAATGTATTTTTAGCTTAGTTTTCGAATATACCAAATGCATATATCAAAATCGACTCCCTTGCCCACTGTGCACCTTGTGCCTTAGCCCGTCTATTCGCCATTCCACTTACACTTCCACTTCGACATCGACTTGGAATCGACTTGGAGCTCAGTTGCTTTTGAGACTCATTCCGGTTTGGTAGGCGAACGAAGTTGAGCGCGTCTCGTCTTCCCGCGGAAATTCCAGTGCACTCGCTATTGTTCCTCCTAAATAAAACCCTTTACAAAAGTGGAGACAACCCAAATATTATTAATATTTCATAACCGAAAGCGTTACAAAAATAAAATATAAAAAAAAAACATTTGAAAGAATCGCCGACGGCTTAGTAGAAGCCAAGTGAACACAGTGAAAAATAACAATTCCAAAGGAAAGCCTCTCCATATGATCTTATAGATTCCAACAATTCAAAAAGTGCAGTGAGAAATTGAAGATCTAAGTAAGTTTTGGTAATATTAGTCCCCAAATTATTTTAAATAAACTTTTAATATGATAGTGAAGTTATGATCAAAGAAGATTCTAGAAAATATTACATTCGTATCTCAATTTCTTTTCAAGGATCACAAGAAATAACCCAATAAACCAGAAAGGGTTTCAGAACTAAACAAAAAGTGACTTTAATCTGTTGGAAAGCACATCCGTTCTTCAGATTTATTTTTGAAATTTAGATTTGATTCTCGGTTAATAATAATGCTCCCTTATCTCCCCTAGCATTGTTGATATTCCAAGAAGCACCATATCATTATAGAAATACCAAAAAAAGAAACACAACTGCATTAAAAAAACGGAAATTCAACTTGTTTTTAAAAGGGTTTTTAAAATGTGAGATCTATATATTTTAATTATGACTAAAAATAGTCAGTTAGCTCAGAACTACAGGTCCCTGAGTATTCTATTTGTAAAAAACCTTTGAAAACCCCTTAAGAAACCAATGAAAGTGAGTGGAATCTATCTCAGAGGCCCATCCGTTTGTCAGATTCGAATTCCCCGACTTCAGACTCGTGACAGTCACCAAAATAAAATGCTCTCTTATCTCTCAACGCCCGAAGATCGTTAATATTTATGGGATTCTGCCCGAGGATCGAATAGGATGGGATCGAATGGGATGGGATGGGAGCTGCTAGAAGAGCTGATAAGCCGGCGACGCTGATTATTCAGCAATATGCATCAGAGATCTATATTGTGTGTGCTGCTCCATTCAGAGATAGGGATAGAGAGCGGGAGAGTAAGTGAGCGAGCGCTTATCTTAGTTTTTCCGCCGGGTTTTCCCCGCCTATCGATCACTTTTCCATCCCCCCTCTCGAGAAATTAATAACTTTTGTGAGAACAACTGGCAGCGAACAGGCGCACAGCGGAATCATGTTCGAGTGATTAAATTAATTAATGATATAGACACACTGCGCAATAGTGTCCACGCCAAAGGAGGAGATCTTCGGCCGGCAATCCTGTGGCGAGCTCAACGCCACGTGATGCGCATCTCTTGGCCAAAAAGCCAGAGTCTGGACGCAGCTGAAGCTGCAGAGGCGAGCAGATCGTTGTCTTAACTTGTCCTACACGATGTCTTATACGTGTAGCAACAATTTATTTCGCCGGCCAATGGATCGATCCGCGATCCGCGATCCTCGATCTTCCATTCGCAGTGCATTCGATGATCATGGTCTGTGCTGGAGTCAGTCTTCGGCGGCTTCGCTATCCCTGGCGATCAATCAAGCCCCGGCTGGATGATCAATATTAGCCGGTCTAAAAATAATTGTGGTTCGGCCATCTTCATAGATGGGAGGGAAGGGAATACTTAAATGGTTTGGTTTTATTTTAAAGTGATAGCTGAGAAAAAAAAATACATTAAGATTATTTTATATATATAACCTACTTAAGAGGTTTATATTTTAGAAGAATAGTAATTAACAGGAACTATAATTCATATTTTTTATAAGCTAGACTTTCTTTGAATATAATTTTTGAGAATAAATATTTTGGGAAGACTTGCAATCGACTGGTAATCAGTTTAAAACTAAAAGCTGATTACAATGTTTTGGTTTCCAAGAAATCGAATCTAATCAAACATTGATAATTCTTATATATAAACATATTAGTATTTTTAAATATATATGAATATATAAGTTTTGTACGGCATGAGTGAGTCAGTCCCCATCTCATTTGGCTTTGCCTTTTGTGGTTTGTTAAAACTTTACGACTTGTGTAATTAGTTTTTCCTTCGAAGATCTTTTTTTATGGCTGCCGACACAGACTCCAAAGATGTAGTACAAGCCATAGATGTGCCAACACCAAACTCTCTCTCTATCTCCCTGTTACAAAAAGCAAAAAATAACTAAAAAGCTGCCATTAAAAATTGGAGTAACTGTTTTTCCAACTAATATCTGTGTCCAAAGCGCTAATTGAAGGCAGCTCTCCCTCCACTCGCACGAGGGGCTGCTTCTTCCGCTCAGCCGGGTTAAGGGTCAAAGTTCTTTCTGTTTTCAGTTTTCTGTGTGATTTTGGGGTTTTCCCTCCAGCTAGAGAGTCTCCCCAGTCGGGGTTTCGAGCCTCAACTGACTGACGACAAGTGCCTGTACACCTCTTTCGAGTAAACTGTCAAAGGCGGCTTGTTTACAGCCTTCATTCGGTCGTTCGTCGGATGCCGATGCCGATGCTGATGCTGAATTAATTAAACTAACTCGAACTCGAACTCCAGCTGCAAACCCATAACCCCTTTTGGCAGCCGCCAGCAGGTGAGTGCAGCTCAATTTGTACCTTTTCGTTTCGAAATTGGTCAGTGTAACCCGAGGACAATGACTTGGGGGCAAGGGACCTCGACTCCTTGGACTTTCCGCCTTGTCTGCCGGTCGGTCGCTCGGTCACTCGTCACACAGGTCCTTGCAAGAAAAGGACATAATTGCTGCAATAGATTCTCGACAGGAAGTTAAAAGGTTGCGATGACCAGAGGGGATGTCTTTATAGGAGATTTGAAGATGGAAGGGAAATTTTATCACTGGGAGAAAATGATCTATCTATATTGAGAAAGGGATCTAAAATGTGAGAAATTATAAGCCATTTTTAAGTCCTTAATTGTTAAGTTCAAAATAGTAGCTAAACCTTAATGAAGAGATTCAAATAAATATTTAAATTCCTTTTAAAGTGTTACCAAATTCCCAATTTTTAATTAATAAACTCATTCTGCATTATAAGCATTTCCCCTTAAGAGATTCTCTAGAGAGAAAACACAAGTCCCACTAATCTAACCCAGCCAGCCTTGGCCATCTCTCATTTGGTCAACATTTTAATTTCCTCCTTGGACCTGGTCCAGGGGTCAGAGATTTTCTAAAGCTTCGGTAACCAGCGCCTCCCCCTTGGATGTGTTGTGTCTATTGATTGGAATATTCATTGAATAGTTTTTAAGCTGATTTATATGCTATAGTGTGTGTGTGAGTGCTGTCGATTTAATAAATATTTAATTTCAACCCGGGCTACGTCTGCTGATGGCTCCTAAATCCACACATAAAAGATTCAATCACCCGAGGAGCAGGAGCAGCAGTCTCCTGCCATGACGATGATGATGATGATGTTATTGTTGCTGGTGGTGTGCCATCGCCTGCATTCAGGGATTAATAATGCCTGGGCAGAAGGCAGCGGCCTCGGGAGTAATCCCCGAGAGCTCCCGAGACATCGTAATTTGCAAAATGCGCAATCGCTTCCTATAAATCATGCCGGAAAATAAAAGAGAGACACACACACACACTCCGGGACCAGCGTTGAAGGAAATATCTATTCAGATCAGAATTATATATATATTTCACCTGGCCACATCATAAAGGCTGCTGCCTGCGTTCTTTCGAAATCCTTTTGAAAAGGAAACCAAGCCGAACGTCAACTGCTATCAATCTCAGGTGAAATGGAGCTGCGTCCGTTCGGGCCATTAGATGCTCCCTCCTGGCTCCAAACCAGGCCGCCTTGGCGAAGACCCTATCCCACTATCCGACCATCCAATCCCAGGCAATCCCGGCCAGGCTCCGCGCAGTCATCGCAGGCCAAGTTGCTCCGCTCAAAGGAAAGCGCCCGTCGCAATAGATCGCACATTGCAGATAGAGGCGTGCCTGCCACTCCACTCCACAGAGTCGAGGGTGGAGCGGGCTATATTGATGGCTGAATACCCTATGATCAGCTAGAGAATAATTTGAAAATATGTAAATATAATAAAATAAGATTAAAAGGGAGAAAAAAGACCATTTGAGGGAATGTTTTAGTAATTTATTACCAAAGATGTTGTATTTTATCTTTTTAGAGCGTTAAACAAGAGATCTCTGTTACTTACGGGCTATTAAACCTCTATAGAAAGTTTCTAAATTTTTAATTTTAATCTTTACTATTTAAAAAACCAATTTAAATAATTAATTTCACCAAAAACCAAGAGATACCCCACCTTAAAGGGTATACCCAGAGGTAAAGCCAAACAATGCACTGCAATTTCTGGCCACAA
Organism: Drosophila tsacasi; assembly: GCA_018904565.1. Classification (NCBI taxonomy): domain Eukaryota; kingdom Metazoa; phylum Arthropoda; class Insecta; order Diptera; family Drosophilidae; genus Drosophila; species Drosophila tsacasi. The sequence continues at coordinate 45,050 of JAEIHY010004483.1, forward strand.
AGGATGAACGCAGCGCGTATGCCGGGCAGGGGGAGGAAATAAAAGAAACTGAAAAGACTTGGAGACAGGAGACAGGAGGCTGGGAGACTGCAGAAGAGAAGAATCCAAGGAGATGGAGCCGCGAGAGCCGCAAGTTGCAAAGTCGCACATTCGGCGAGCGCCTTCAGCAGTTGTTATAAATTATAGTGCCGCATGCGGAATGAATGCCCAAGATCAAACCGGTGGTGCTACATACGTACATGCCTATGTGCTATAGCTGTATATATGTATTCGGAGCCAAGGGGGAGGGCCGATTGGGCGGTTGGCTGGGCGGCTATAAAAACAAACCTCCGCCCCCGCACGTAGTCAGTTATTTCTTGTGGTTGTTACTGTTGCTGTTGTCTGTTGTCCCTCTCCCTGTGTCGCCGCCTGTTGCAGCAAAATATTTAGCAGTGTACCGCTATAAAATTTGGTATTCTAAGACAAGCCGCCGCACTGGTGCGGGGCACTGGAAAAAAATATCAGATCCTTTATTCAAAAGTGCCGTATTAAGTGCCATTAAAGTGACTAAACTAGATTTAATTTTTGGGGGAAAGAGTGTTCTTAAGTAAATGCTTGATTATATTTAAAATTGGTCACAGAAAAAGTGGATTTATTCTATACTAGCAATCCATAAAAGTTATAATGGAATTTGCTATTAAGGTTTATAAAGAATATTTCTATAATTTACTAAGAAAATAACTATTTTTCAATGGCTTTTCTGTATTATATAAGTATAAACTGTGTACTGAATAAGTTTATCGTCTTCTCACTTAAGCACTCTTAATCAGCGTAAAATATTTTATTACAAATTAGCATAAAGTGGGGAGGTGGCTTATTACTTTATCATATTAAAAAGTTTTCAAAATGCTTATAAAATCTGAACATCACTTAACATACCGTTTCAGGCGTTGCCCTGTTAGCTGTTAAAATTATTTGAGAGTATAAACTGACCTCCCAAGGCAATTCCTATAAGATCACCTCCCAAATCAATCCAGTATAGATTTCTCTCTGTGTATTCTGCGGCAGTGCAGCAGTTGGTCTGCCATTACCATTACCACGTTGTAGGCATGTTGTAAATGCCAGCCGACTGCTGTGGATTTTTGTCGTTCCTCGCTGCTGCTGCTGCTGCTGCTGCAGTTGTTGCCTGGACGTGTGTGTCTTGGAGTCTCTGTGTTCTCTGTTTTGGCCATAAAAAAACCGAAATGAGCCCACGGAAAACATGTCCAATTGCACTAGCAAATATTCTACGCTGGCGGCTGATCAGACAAGGGAACAAAACGCAACTGGAGTAGACAATCCTTGATCGGAATTCGCAGGGAAGCAGGGATTACAAAGCGAGGTTTTGCTGTGGCCTAAGCGAGTCTTTAATTGGTAATTAGTAAAAGTGTAAAAAGAAATTAGCTTTGGGTTTTAATGGTTTCCACGTTGAGAGCCTTAAAAATAATAATAACTTTTTTATCACTCTTTCAGGAAAGATTTTGCACATATGAACGACTCTTTTAAAGAAGAGATATGTAAACCAGGAGTTAATAAACCTATTACTTCACAAATTCCTCTAATGATAATGTTCAAAATTTTTAGTAATTAAATTTTTTAATCAGTAAACTTCTAGATAATTTTCGGAGTTATTTTTAAGCAGTAAAGACACAAAATATTTTCTGGAGTTCCTAAGAAGCTTGCTTCACAAATTTCTTTGCAAAAATACCTCAGAAAATTACTATGTACCTAAAAATAAGTCCCATCCTTTGCTCCCTAGTCCTAATTATTTATTATTTACTTTATTAGCTTTTAAAAAATTCTCAAATTCCCAAAAATCTCAAAACTTCATAATCTCTCTCCAACTGTTCTCACATTCATTTCCCCCATCATCGACACTCGTCCCAGCAATTTTCTGCGAAAATGCACAGTAAATCAAGGCAACTGATTCAGTTGGCAAAAGCGCAGCCCATAAAAGTCAAACGGGTTTAACTTAGTTAGTGTGTAGATCCGAGATTCAGACTTTGGTTTCGGCTAATGCAAGCCGACGCGCGAGGGGCTTGTATTTGACGAGTGCAACTGCGCGGCGAGGACAAACAAAGTGCCGCGGTTGTCAAGCGGCCGCAGCAGCAACAACATCTACAACTGCGTTTTCGGGGGACGGACGGACGGATGGACAGACGGACGGACTGACTGACTGACTGACTGTGTGTGCTATGCTAATTACTGGACATGACGGCGGCGGACCCCAGACACAGCCACAGCCACAACCAAGTCAATGTGAACAAAAGGCGCAAACGTTTACGCACACTCCGGGTTTCCGAGTCCCGAGTCCGAGTCAGAGTCGGAGTCGCAGTCGCAGTCACAGTCGCGTTTGCATTTGCATAAGCAGCCATAAAAACAAAATAAGGAAAAAACAACAGCGGCAGCAGCTGGTTGGCTGGGAATGGGTTGGATAAGGAGGAGGAGTGTTCGCTAAAAATACAGAGACAGCGGCAACTTAGCAGATACTACACGACAGCAACAACGGCAACGGCCACTGAAGGCAGCCCACAAGAGACGATCCTAACTTAGTAATGGGACAAGAGACTTAGTGAGAATTCGCCTAACTTGGGCCTCTCTGCGCTGTGTGAAAATGGGTTTCCTTTTTGGCCAGCCAGAGTCTCTGGGAAAATGTGCAATGAAAATGGCACTAAATAGGTGATAAATCCTGTGAATTAAAATCACTTAGGGAGTGTTATATCCTGAGGGGTGGAATTACTGCTCAAGATTAAAGTGGAATTAAGTGATTTATTCCTAGGGCTTACTTAAATTACTTTCTAGTTTTTCTATTCGTTCTTTAATTTATTTATAGGATGTTGTACTACTCTTTTTCTTAAGATATTACTTTCGTAGTATCTTTTGTTTTTAGTTAAATAAAGTTATGTATTCAACATGCAAGAATTAATTACCTTTAATGGCTTAATTCTTATTCTTTTCCAGCTATCAATGCTATTATTTATTCTCTGCCTAATCAATGCCTTTATATAGGTAATTTCCTCACTAAACATAGAAAATAAATACATGTAATTAACATTGCCCTGAACTATTTATTCCAGATTTTAGAGCTATCCATTGATCATTTTGTTTTGCTTGTGTTAAAGCTAAAAAATAAAAAAATTGGAAATACGCCCAAAACAAAGCTAAAAGAACTCTTCACAAGCTCCTAAACAATTCATAAAAAACAATTGTAGTATTTTCACCAGACTCCCCATATATTTTTAGCTCTCCATAGCTGACACTCCTCCCCATAACTATAATTGAACGATCAACTGGCATAGTTATTTCCCTGTCCCTGCATTTCTAATTGAATGACGGCGATGACAGTACGCGTATAATGAACCTATCATCATTAATCATTATCTGGAATGGAATTATAGATTTCCAATTGAATCGGCGGCCGACGTGAAGACATTGAACCACGGGGAGCACGAGCAGCAGCAATTCTAATTAGAGCTATTCAGCAATTCCCCGTCTATAGACTTTGGATTCCCTGGCCAGGCTAGTTTCCATACAAGTATATTGGCATCTTCTGCGATATATAGAAAAGGAGGGAAAAAACCAACCGACACGAAAAACATGGCCAGAAATGTCAACTTCAATTCGGTCGGTCTTTGGCGGATTTTTTGGCATCCCAGAAAGTTGTAGTTGCCAGAGAGGAACACGAGGCCCGGCTTCCACTCAATGTAAACTTTCGTTTTTTTTTCCTTTTGTTTCTTTGGTGACCATTTCTTGGGGGAGAGCTCGGAATC
>JAEIHY010004491.1:0-13365 GCA_018904565.1 Drosophila tsacasi
AATACTTACTGCAAGGGTATTTAAACTTCGGCTCGCCGAAGTTAGCTTCCTTTCTTGTTTAATGTTTATTTTAATATATTTGTAGTATCTTTTGTCATAAAAACCAAAAAAGGATAGGCAGACAGACAGACATTGTGTTTTTGCTATCGAAAACATCGAAAATCATATCCTGATCGAATCGATTAAACACAGGGTCTTGGGGGTTGCCAAAGTGAGCTTTCAGTGAGGAGCACTTTTGTTATCGAAAATCCTATACTGATAAACGCTTAAATATTTGAATAATACACACAGATATTATTCAAATATCTGTATTGTAATCTCAATAATATTAGTCCGGAAACAATGACCTTTTCCATCATTTTTGAGATCATGGATTATGTAAATATAATTGTATTTCAATTCTCACTTATATGATCAGAAACTATAAGAATATATAGACAATATTTTACTGGGGAGTGCTTTAGTTATCGAAAATATCGATAATTCCATCTGATAATCGCTTACAAATATTTAAATAGTAAATACTCTTTCGGTTCTGTGTATGCGTCGCCTGGGGTGGTGAGTCCAAGACCGGTGTCACTTTCCCACTCAGTGGATGAGATCGGATCGGATCAGATCAGATCGGGTGGGATGGGATGGAGTGGAGTAGAGTAGTTATGATTGGTGGAACGCAGTGGCGCCAGGCTTAAACCACAATGATGATCAGCAAAAGCCGCAAACAGCACAACAAGAAAAAAGAAAATAGGCACAGTACGTCAAGGTTGATTGCCTCATTCCCCCAATGATTGATCTGTAACCCACAAAAAAAGATAATAATAAACTCTATCGTTTGCTACTGAAATCTGAAAAAGCAACTGCGTAATGATCATAAATTCTCCATATAATTACCCATATAATTATAGATTTGGAATAAGCTCTATTGTAAAAGGTAAACTAATTAAACAAAGGAGGGAGAAGAAAATCAAACGTATATCTAATACATTACCTAAGTTTTATATCTCTCCATACAATAATAATTTAATTACTTTACTTTCAGCATCACCTTCTCTTGACCAGGCTAAGATCCGTAGTATGCCAACGCTGCCATGCTGCTGCTGAGACAACGCCTGGACAACGGCTAGGGCTGCTGTGGATCAGGATCAGGATCAGGATTAGGATCAGGATCTGGTTTCGGGTCATGGACAGCAACAGCAGGATGCGCACTCGGATGCGTGTGCGGATCACTCTGCTCTGCTTGTGGCTGGCCCTGGAGGCACCCGGCAAAGCGGCGGCAAAGGTGACAGCCCCAACTACCACACTGGTCGGACTCCATTCCGATGAACTGGTGGCGGGTGAGGGTCAGCTGGTGGTCCCACGTCGCGTTCATGCCGATGGCAAATTTATGACCCACTCTCTGGCTTATGCCCATGATCGTGATCATCGGCGGCATCGCCAGCGACGCAGTCTCCTGGACCAGGAGGATCAGGCGGCGGAGCTACATTTGCAGCTGCCGCTGGCCAATGAGACGCTCCATTTGGAGCTGATGCCGCACAGCTACTTCCTGGCACCGCATCTGGTGGTGGAGCGTCATCGGCGTGACCTCCGCACCCGATCTACGCTGACGGCAAGGCACCTCAACTGTCACTTCCAAGGCAAGGTGCGCGGCCAGCCGGACACCAATGTGGCCATCTCCACCTGCTCGGGACTGGTGAGTGTTCAAGTGTTCAGGTTGTTGTTTCCTTAAGGCTAAGCTAAGTCATTTGGTTTCCTGCCAAACCACAGGTGGGCCACATCCGGACGGCCAGCAATGAGTACTTCATCGAGCCATCGAAGCAGCACGAGGCTCATCCTGTCAGCGGCCATCCGCACATTGTCTTTCAGCGGTCCTCCGTGAAGCCCAGGGTGGTGAGTCGGGACACATCTAAGACTCATCTGTTCTTACTTAGCTCTCTCTTACCAGCAATCCCGGATGCGTAACAAGCGCAAACGCGGCGGCGGCTCATCGGGCGGAACGGGATCCTCCGGCTCCGCGGAGGTCAGTAACTGCGGCACACGGGAGCCACGGAGGCGCATGGAGACGCGGCTGGAGTGGCAGGCCAGGGGCAAGGTCAAGATCCAGGGAGGACGCCAAATCCGGCGGCGGCACCACAAGCACCACAGCCACAACCACCGCCACCACCAGCAACAGAGGCGAATTCACAACCAGCAGCGGAAGTCACAGCCCCGGAAGCTGCAACTGCATCAAACTAAGTTCAAGTATGAGACCCAACAGTTCCAGCAGATTCCGGAGGTTCCCCGAAGGAGACGCTCCATCAGCAGTCCGCGGCATGTGGAGACGCTGATTGTGGCCGATGCCACCATGTCGGCATTTCACAAGGACCTCAACGGCTACCTGCTGACCATCATGAACATGGTCTCTGCCCTGTACAAGGACCCCAGCATTGGCAACTCCATAGAGATTGTGGTGGTGCGCATCATCCAGCTGGACGAGGAGGAGTCACAGCAGCAGCTGAATCTCACCCAGAATGCCCAGAAGAACTTGGATCGATTTTGCAGGTATTTATGTGGTTATTTATTTATGTACTTATATCCTTATATACGTATACGTATATCCCTTGACAGCTGGCAGCACAAGCTGAACAAGGGCAGCGAGAAGGATCCCCATCACCATGACGTGGCCATTCTCATCACACGCAAGAACATCTGCGCCAACAACTGCATGTGAGTGTTCGTAGTCCTTTAGTCCTTGGCAGAGGAGTCTACTTCCTAAGCTTGTTCATAATAAACACGAATCCCCGCAGGACCCTGGGTCTGGCCAATGTGGGCGGCATGTGCAAGCCAAAGCAGTCCTGCAGCGTCAACGAGGACAACGGCATCATGCTCTCCCATACGATCACCCACGAACTGGGTCACAAGTAAGTGTCCTGCCAAGTTTGGGATTTAATTTAATTGAACTGAACAACCTGAGTGGAACGTAGACAGGGGAAACGGTGGCAGCAGCAGCACCAGTAGCAGCAGCAACAGCAGCAGCAGCATCCACTAGACAGGTAGCCGGCAGCAATTTGTATTGCCACCTGCGGCGCCAGACGAGCTGCCAACGCATGTGCTCCAATCGAAGCCAGGCCAGTGCAGGCCAGGCCAAGATTTATGGGCAGCCCAATTTAATGAATGAATATAAGACTACGCGATGGTGTCCAATAGCGACTAAGTGGACGCAACGCAACACAACACAACGTAACGCGAGGCGACGCGACGGATGCTTTGACACCTGCGTGTGTCTGTGTCGTGACAATGATCGCCTGCGTTGCCCGCCCACTTTGGTCGGTCGCCACTCGCCGACCAGTTGCCAGTCCCCAGTCCCCAGTCGCAGAGTCACCTCTCGCGTGCCCCTGCTTCCTGCTCCATTCAAGCTCAATTAGTCAAGCGCAACGCTTGGCCAGAGATGGCCAAGAGCCCCTGTCGCAGTGTGACTTTGAAGTCACGATATATGTATATATAATCATATTAAATTTAATATTTAAAATTCAGATTTATTAGCCTAATAAAAACCAGCAGAGAAAAGCTTTCCGAATTGAAAATAATGCATTTTTGGCTTAGATATGATCGGTTTTCATGATCAAAGTGCAAGCTGCAAGGGTATACAAAGTTCGGTTTTCCGAAGTTAACTTCCTTTCTTGTTTAGTTTGAATTTTAACAATTTGAATTCTAAATAAATCACAGTGACTTTAAAGTAACTCTACAAGGCAGGGTATCCCTGTCATGTCAAGATATATTTTCCTCCTTTAGGAACTTTTTTAGTTTGAATTCTAACATTTTGTGTGAATTCTACGAGTAAGTAACCCCAGTCACAGTGGCTTATAGGATAGTCACCTTATGGGATAGGTCTTTCTATAAGAATCAATAAATATATTAATTAATTTGTTTTTAGGAACCTTCATAAAATATTAGCTACTCCTCCCTTATATATTTAATCCTTTTTTAAGTTCCAACAACATATTTTAATTTTGAATAGTCCAAGTCACATTATAAAGCAGGGTTTCCTTCCAAATTCAAGTTATAAATTCGTTTTTATTAGGAACTCTCATCAAAACATTCATAAAATATTACCCACTGGTACAAAATATATGTTTGATTTTCTTTTAGTTACATTTTAAATACAAATGAATATTGCTTACCCAGGAAATCCGCCACTTAACCCTTGCACTATATATTACAACGATCTACAATGCCTTACAATGATCTAAAACTGCAAATTAAAGGCTATATAGTAGTTGTACATGTGTTTGGTACTTGCATATACTCATATAGCAGTACACATTCGTATATATTCTCGTCCAGAGCAAAGTACCCCCAAGTGATTCACTGTGATCACGGCATCGGCGCACCCAGACATCGGGGCTCGCACTGGCAACACGCACACCCATCTAGGGGCGACGTTGTCCGGGTCCGGTTTGGCCGGCTCATCGGGGGAGCTGCGGATTTAGCGGATTCCGATTCGCATTCAGACTCGGATTCGGATTCGCATTCGGATCGAATTGAATCAAATCGGGTCGAACGTGCCAAGTTGCCAAGTTGCCAAGCGGCAGGCTGTGGGCCGACCTGCACTGGCAGAAAAGATGCAAACTAAGAATTAATGTTAAATAAGGGTTAAGATTAAGATAAGGATTATTACTGAGAAAAGCAAAATAATGAGAGACACCAGCTTAGCCTTACGAAATGCGACACCTTTGGAGGTTTTTAAGGGACTAAAAGGAATAAAATAAATAATTCGAATAATTGGAATAAATTAATACAATAATAAAGGCTTCCAAAGCTCCCCCTATTTTCTGCCAGTGCCGCCAAGTGGCCGTCAGTGAGTCTAGCGTTCTCCGTCCGCGATTGAGTCAGCCGGCAACCTGCCCTCCTCCTGCCCCCGGCTCCTCCTTCTGCGCCCCGATCTGGATCTGCCATGATCTGGCGTTCTGTTGAGCTGGTGATCTGGTGATCGTGGTGTCGCTTGGGGTTGTGTAAGACGACCGGCCGGAACGGAACGGAACCTCCCTTGGGCGGGAGCAACAGGTGGCCTGTCGGCTGTTTGTTTTGGTTTCGTATCAAGTATTTGTTGATGTGCTTTTAATCGGATATATGTCCATTTGCTGACTATTAATCCATTATAATAATAATCAGGTTTTCGAGGGGAGACAACGACAACGCGTAGGAGGAGGAGGAAGGCTGGAGTTTCCCACTTAACTTAGCAGATCAAAATATCAACAAAAAATAAATATCATAATCTCTTGTCCGCAGCTTTGGCATGTTCCATGACACCGCCAAGATCGGCTGCCATCCGCGAGTGGGTCCCATTGTGCACATCATGACGCCCACCTTTGGAGCGGACACGCTGCAGGTTTGCTGGTCGAACTGTAGCCGCAAGTACATAACGCACTTCCTGGAGTGAGTGGCACCAGATACCCCGATTATATATACTATATCCCCTCCATTTCCATTTCCATTTCAGTCAGGGATTGGGCGAGTGCCTGGACGATCCACCGACGCCGCTGAATGAATACAACTATACCGGAGAGCTGCCCGGAATGCGGTACAATGCCCGCGGCCAGTGCCGGCTCCAGTTCAACCTGACCAACGACAGCGAGGTGGGCGCCTGCTCCGCCCCCCATGAGTTCTGCTCGACGCTGTGGTGCAAGGTCAACGGCGAATGCGTCACCCATATGCGGCCCACAGCCCCGGGCACACTGTGCGGCCGGAATAAGTGGTGCCAGAATGGCAAGTGCATCCGCCGCGAGGAGCTAACCGCCATCAATGGCGGCTGGGGCGATTGGAGCGAGTGGAGCGAGTGCTCGCGCAGCTGTGGCGGCGGTGTGTCCACCCAGCAGCGGGAATGCGATTCACCGGTGCCTGCCAATGGCGGTGTCTTCTGCATTGGCGAGCGGAAGCGCTACAAGATCTGCCGGAAGCGACCGTGTCCGGAGCAGGAGCCCAGCTTTCGGGCACAGCAGTGTGCCCGCTTCGACAATGTCAGCTACCAGGGGGCCACCTACAAGTGGCTGCCCTTCTTCGACAAGGGTGAGTGGTCTATGATTACCTATGATTATGATGCATCCTATCATCTATACTCCCCCTCTCTTTGATCCTCCCTCCAGATAATCCGTGCCGACTATTCTGCAGCGATGTGGACGACACCATCATTGCCAACTGGGGCTCGACGGTACTGGACGGCACGCCCTGCACCCTGGGCACCAACAACATGTGCATCGATGGCATCTGCAAGGTAAGGTATACGCCGGCGACGATCCCGTGGTCAATAACCCTGAGCCCAAAACGCGTTTCGTTCAGAAAGTTGGTTGCGATTGGATCGTCGACTCGGAGGTGCAGGACGATCGTTGCGGTGTCTGTGGCGGCTCTGGCGATCAGTGCCAGCCGGTGAGGGATGTCTTCAACGATCCATTTGGTGGCGCCAAGGATGGCGCCTATGTGGAGATTGTCACCATACCGGCCCGAGCGCGTCACATCCTCATTCGGGAGCAGGCCAACTCGCCGCACTTCCTGGCCGTGGGTCGATCGGGCCAAAGCGATCGGTTCTACCTGAACGGCGACAGCCTCATCTCCATGCCCGGCGAATTCGAGATAGCCGGCGCCGAGAGCCTCTACGATCGGGTCGACGAGCAGGAGACCATCACAATACCTCAGCCCATCCAGCATTCCATATCGCTATACGTAAGGAGGCAATTTTATCTGGGAGAAGAAATGGAACATCCATTATCCTGTTCTCTCTTTACCTCTCCTCCAGGCGATTGTGCGCGGCAATGAGAGCAACTCTGGCATCTTCTACGAGTTCACTCTGCCAGCGGTGAACATCAGCGCTGGCCGGCAGTTCCTCTGGCGGCTGAGCAACTGGACCGCCTGCTCCGCCAGCTGTGGCGGCGGGGTGCAGCACCGCGAGCCGGTGTGCCAGGAAAATGGAAAGGGTGAGTTTTGAAGTGATGGGAAATCTGGACATTTCTCTATATCCATTTCATTTTCCATTAATAGGGCTGGGCGACACGCTGCCCTGCTGGACGCACGCCAAGAACCGGAGGCCCCAGCGACAGGCGCGATCCTGCGCAGAGCAACCATGTCCGGCTCACTGGTGGCCAGGACCTTGGCAGTTCTGCCCGCTCACCTGCCGACCGCCAGGATCGGCGACTCCTCCGCTCCGCCGGCGATCCGTTGTCTGCCTGGACCAGCATGACGTGGTGGTGGCCGATGCGGAGTGCGGTCCGCTGGCCAAGCCGCCGGAAACGGAGCCCTGCGAGGCTACGTTGCCCTATTGTCGGTCAAAGGAGTGAGCTGAAGGCATCCAGCTTCCGGCGGAAATATATTTATTCACAGTACAGGAACAGTGCGAACAACATACATATTTATTCATGCGTGCCGCAGGAATTGCAAAGCATTTGAAATCGTTTAATTTATGCCCCAAAAGTGTGCTATATACATGAATTTGCCAACTAAAATATATCACTGCATACTTTTGGACAGCTTTCCAATTGATTTTCAGCCTGCAGCGATTTCTGTGACGCTTCCAATTTAGTGAGTAATACTTTCTAGTGGAGGTAAAAACTTTTTTGTAACTCCCTCTTTTTGGGTTATTTTTTTTTGTTAAAAAAATTTCAATTCTTGTCTTGACCCGCGCTAGTGATGTGTTATTTTTAAGAGCAAATTATAATGTGCTTTCGATAGTATTGAATCGATCCTATTGATCAAATTGTGACACAAAAATCTTGTGAAAAATAAGTTAAACTATAAAGTAAGCCGAAAATGTAACGCCCTTTCAGTTACAACTGAGTTTCTTTGTTCGCAAGGTCGTTCCAATGGGCGAACCTTATAAAATTTTATAAAGGTAATGCTTAAATCGTCTAATAGATATATAATTAGGCAAATTGGGTCGGATAGCTCCTGGGGCAGCTAAGATAAAACCAATTTCTTTCCGACAAAAAGTTTGCTACTTAATATATTTTAAGGTCCTTTTGTAAGAGAATAAAAGCTAAAGTTATTCAATTTGCAATGATTTGGACAACGTTTTATTGAATTACTGAAGATAATGGTTGTTTGTGACTTTAACCGACAAAAGAATTTTCAAATTTAAACATTACGTTCTGGATCACTTCACGTTATTTGATTACGTTGTCCCAGATTACGGTTACACTTTCGGTATTTTTTCTATACCAAACTCAGTTTCTTCTGGATGTTATCGATATTGCATTAATAAGTTCGTTGAAGCAGTCATATGAAAACTATTTCTATATTTTTTGTAAACCACTTTCCATAATTTACTTTCAAAGGATCAATACAAAAAATATCAAATAAGAATATCGCAATTTCGTATTTGGGCAAACAAAAAATGGTGATATAAGTGATATCACATCTTTAGAAAAAATATCGATATATTGATATTTTGATATATTATCAACAACCCTCAGTGCTGCCAGTTTTTGAGCAAAAAAAGCTGTTGTTGACTCAAAAGAAAATAAGCTAAAAATATTATTGAATTGAGCCATTTTTGGCTATTTTAGTTGGCCTGGCTATAGACGCCGACTCATGCCATTCTTAACAGAGTTTTTAACAGAGTTTTTAACAGAATTTAATATGGGAAATTTAACAGGGTTTTGCTCATGAATTCTTAACAGAGTTTTTAACAGAATTTCATATGGACAAATTCTTAGCAGAATTAGGTGAATAAGGATAACGGCGTGAAGTAATAGGAATATCTGCCTCTCACTCGCACTCATAGGACATGTTTCTGTATTTTGCTTTGATCGTGACGTAGCGGGTTGCTACGTCACTCAGGAAGTTCGAAGAAATTCGTGTTCGAATTTTGCCATCGCTAATACGCGAAGATGGCCGCACTTTTTAATGATAGTTCGAAAATATAGATTCAAATTTAGCAATCATGGCAATTAAAAAAAAAGAAAAATATCCAATACATATTTTAAAATATTTCATTTTTATTTATTCTAAATTTTTTCCCGCATCTGAATTTTCAAAAAAGCCAAATTAACGGGAAAGTGGCAGCCTTGACAACCCTATCACGACCCTATTTTGATTTTGTTGTTGTTAGCCAAACAAAAAGAAAGAACGACGGAAAACGGCAAGAGCGTTAATTGTTTCTATTAAATGCAATAAGCGGCCGGGTCCGGAGAGAGCGCGCGCGTGTGGAACATTGAATGGTGAACAGCCGGTGGTCACCCGGGAGTCATTGGAGTCCCCGGAATCGCTCCGTTGGGAGTTCTACGGGAATAAATCAAGTACGTTTATGTGAGTGTGGGTGGATGCTGTGTGCTGCAACGGGACGGGAGGGAGCGGGAGCATCTCTCTATCTCTCTATTTCCTATTAATTTTCACTTTTAATTGGATATTGGAAGTGTGTGCGGTGCTGTTGTGGAATACTCAGTTCACGGAGTCTTTCTATTTATAAGCTCCAAGTGTTGTGCTCCACTTTGCTTATCAGACGGGGGAGCCATAGCCAGCCCCCCACTTGGGTTACGTTGTAATCCCCCTCCCGCCACCATCTCCTTTCTTTGTCCAGGGCGCCAAAGAGATTTTCTTTATTTCGAAACCTTAGGAAGTACGTACATATTGCAGAAGAGGGGAAAAAAAGAGAACAGAGATCCTAAAATATGATGGATTGATTGGGAAAGCAGCATATATTGAGAGTTTTTCAGATAGATTTCCTAGTTAGGTTTCTCTTTTGATGTCGCTTGAATTGATGTTTATATATTTCACTGATTCAGAGATTTTGAAAGCCAGTTATTATGGTTTGCACTCTGTTCCGTTGGCACTGAGCATTCTTTGTCCATGTTTTTTGGTGTCCAATGCTACGAACTCGGTTTTTGACTTCTCGGCTGCAGTTTCCGGATGACTCAAACCGACCGTCACCTTGCTGGCCCAGCTTTAATACTATACATATTCATTCATATATCTTATCAGTAGCGAATATAAACACCAAACTGACAATCCGGAAAGCGATAGAAAAAAAAAAAAACCAAGCAGAGACCCATCTCCGGGCCCTCGATTATAAAGTGCGGCGCACTCACTGGGGTTTTGTTTATTTTTACGGCCCTGCTCCCCGGCCTGACCCCGCATTCCCCAAGTGCCCCATGGCCATATGTGTGTATATATGTATTCATGTATCTCTCGGTATTGCCAAAGAGAAACTCGGACCCGGTCCGGCCCTGGCGACCTACAAAAGAATGCAAAACAAAAAAAAACCCAGCACAGCAAGATCGTGAATCACGCGGGCAGGGAAAAAGCACCTCGAGATCAGCTGGAGAAACTAAACAAACTAATTAAAATCATATCAGAGAATAGTCTGGAGAAGACGGACTTTTATTAGCGAAAAGACTTGGAGGAAAGCCTGGGAATTATAATGAAACTAAAATGTATATCAGAATGTTTATTTCTTGACTATAGGCTTAGATTTCAGCGAAATGTTTCAGAATGTTTATTTCTTTATTATCGGCTTAGATTTCAGCGAAATGTATAAACATTATTGTTTGTGATCATAACAAAGCTTGTAGAAACCTTATTAAGGCTCGCCTGTAATGAGATTACACCTTATTTAGTTTATAATAGAAAGTTGTTGCTCTCAAATTAGTTTGTAATTGCTGGGAACTAGGAAATTAAGCAGCTTACCTTGGTATTTAGTCAGAAATTAAATGGCAATTAGGTTTCTATATAAAATATATACAATTTGTCAGAACTTTGACGTTCCTAACATTCATTCCTGGTCTGTCTTTTTCCTAAGTGCTAACTTAAATCGGAGGATAGATATTATAATGTTATTATAATGTTGTTATTTTTTTTACCCAAACAGAAGTCGCAGGAAGGAAGAAGGCCAAAGGATGAACAAGGTGGGCAAGCACATCCAGAGCGGCGTCTCGTCACTGGGAAATGGCGGCAATGGCGGGGTACTCTCCACGACGGCGCTGCTCGGGTCACCGCTAGAGGGAGCCAACGGAGCTCCTGGCACGGCCAGTGCCACCAATGTGTTCAATTCGATTATAGGCATCCTGCCCGACAATCGTCCCATTACCTCGCTGCACATTGTCGAGGACTTTGAGCGGTAAGTAGTAAATTCTGAATCCTTAGGGGATCCTTTCTACCTTTCGCATATACCATATTATTTATCCATCTTTCGCTTGCAGCTGCCCGAAAAACTTTAATGCCATTCACCGCACCTACGACCAGGATTCGGATGCCGATCTGTGGCGCGACTACAGCATCTTTGGCCGCCAAAACACACGCTATCTGTGCCTGTCCAAGTCCGAGGGCCTGCCCGAATATGTGGTGGAGACGCTGCAGTGAGTTTTAGAGATTATTACTTCTACCATTGCTCTCTTACTTCTGTGTCCTCTTCAGGGTCATTGCGGAGAAGACGGCGCCGCCCAAGGAGTTCTCACTGCTCTCCCGCACTGCTGACAGTGACCAGAAGGCCTGGCGCAAGCGGCAGATAGCCTACAAGCTGTCCAAGCGCGGCACTGTCACCCAGGCCGTCACGGACATCATTCTCTGCTCCAAACTGAAGGTGGCGCCCGATGGCTTCAAGCTGGCCGGCGACATCAACGGGGTGCTTATCTGCTACAAGACGGGTGCCATACCGGTGCGCCTGCCGCCACCAGTTCCGGGCGGAGTACCCATCGCTGGCAGCACCTGTGAGGTGGAGCAGGCCCTGAACCGTCTCAATCTGCAGGGACACCGCAATTCGCGGGGACCGGTGAGTGTGTCCGCCCTTAAGCTCGGCCAGAACTTGTGCTGAATCCTTTTTTTTATGTTTTACAGCTGCCACAGCCACCGACTGAGCACCATGATTATGAGGAGATCCAAGCCAATTATCAAATAAACTCGCCACAGCGACCGGCACCGCCTCGTCCGGCGGGAGGTGGAAGCGGAGCAGGAGGAGGACGCGGTACTTATGGCGGCACTGGCACTCTGGGCACCTACACGGAGCTGGAGGGCGTGCCCTTTGCGATGGACGCAAGGCTGCAGCGGAGCCAAGCCGGAACTGATGTGAGTAACACAAGTAATGCCGACTGTCCCGCTCTAATTCGTCATTTGCTGATACCCCCGCAGATACCCACACTGCCCGAAATCTCGGCGCTGCTCAAGTCCCTGGACTATGACTTTCAGCTGGAGCGTCAGATCTTGTGCACAATGAAGTCATCGGCGTCGAAGAACCCGTTCTTCAAGTAGGAATTCTTCGTATAGGAATAAGCAGCGCATCACAAATTGAATGTTAAGCAATACAAGGCGTGGAGTTCGGCGTATTTAGTTAAGCGTAGCGGCAGCTGCCAAGGAGCACCCAGTAGTTATTTGGTTTGATTCAGTTTTGAGGACCCCTCGGCCCCCCCTAGAGCACACACACCACACCACTGTCTGTCTGTCTGTGTGCGTGTGTGTGTGCAATATTCCTGTGCCTTCGATATGTATCTTATTTTGATTGATGTTTCGTAAGCCCCACATTGGAAACCGCAAGAAACCGGATTGGAGTCAGTATCAGAACCGGAATCCTATCTATTTACATCTATGAATCATTCATATATATATATATACAAGATAGCACACATACATACGCATACCCGTGCATCGATTAACCCCCGAATTGTGATCAGAGGAGCAGAGGAGGATGCTTAATATATGTTTACACTCACCCAGCATATGTCTAAAGTTTTAATGTTAATGTTAACGAGAGCAGTCTAGAGATCGGATCGGATCGAACCCCATGTACATCTAGGACACACACGCATATATCTAATATATCTACACATACATCAAGGCATATACCTAGGCCACTTAGCACTTAAAACCAGTTGGTTTTTAAACAAATCTATAAATATATATGTATATCTATTACTTATTAGCTCTAGAGACGATTAGAGACTGTATTGTGAAATCATAGATTCTTCCCTTGGCAACTCTTGTGTTCCCGTCCCCCGTCTCCTCGTCCCCGTCTCAGCCCCCAGCACCCCACATTCCCCTGCCCCGAAGAAGCCACCCCACCACCATGTTATAGAGCAGTTCAAATAAATAAATACAAAGGAAATATATATGGAAACATAATATATACAATCAAGCAAATGCATTTTCGGTCTTTTCGTGATTAAACCAGGGCTTGGCTTCGGCTGAATCTTCTAGGAATATGTGATATATTTTTGTACGAAAGGGAGCTTACTTATATATCGACTTTCTCTTGAACTATAGACATTTTTTGCCATCTTAAATCACTCATGAGCTGGGCAACTTATGAAATTATGGCTCAAAACAAGAAAGGAAGCTAACTTCGGCAAGCCGAAGTTCAAATACCCTTGCAGTAAGTATTTAAAATTTGGTATATTTAAGGATTGCAGTTCTTTTCGC